>JBBPRR010000147.1:0-38983 GCA_038093115.1 Hortiboletus flavorubellus
AACCTCCGGATTGTGTTGGCGTATCCGACGCGGCGGTGCGAAGAGTATTGCTGCGGGAAGGGCGGCGTCGCGAGGGACCAGGCGTGCCTGATGCGATCTTCTTCTGTTCGATGCGCTGACTGCGACGGATAGAGGGGGGAGGGGAAGGGACTCGAGGAGGGGTAGGCGGCGCAGATGGAGGTAGGCTGGAAGGAGTCACAGCAGCGGCGGGACCTGTTGAGTCGCGCTCCTGGGTTTCCCAGTCAGACGACGACGCAGACCTCCTCTGCCGCGACTCTTTCTGGTTCTTTTTCCTGAAAGCGCTCTTATGGAGGGGCGTCGGCACCATCCTCGCAAAACCGTCCGCGAAAGGGCGGTGGACCGCCACCGTCGGCAGTTCGTCCACTTTCCGCTTTCCCCGGGAAATATCTCTCCCCTTGCGCGTCGCTTCCTCACCCTCACCCTGCTGAGATCCTTCTTCCTCCATGGCTTCTTGCTTCACCTTGACGACCTCGTCGCTAGGCTTCTCCGCCTCTTCTTCGGCCATGGAACGTGACGTTGACGCGCCAACGGTTGTATTTGAGTGTGCGGCTGATTCCGTCCCACCCATATCCCGACGGCCTCTCTCAGCATTCGTTTGAATAACCGTTCGGCCATCCGCCCATGGGTGACCGCGCGTTGTATCGTCGTTCCAATTGACGATGGCATTCCAGTCTGGGAAACCTTCTGAGCGGCGGGACAGCGCGCGGTCGACAGCGATGAGGATGCCTGGAATCGCTTCGGCATTTCGAACGAGAGAGCGTACGGGATTCTTAAAAACTCAGTAACCGTTCGTAACGTATAATATAAGGTACTCACCATGGCCTCCAACGTCCGTTCGAGCGCGACATCCCAAGCGCCACTCTGGACATTGGTCCAAAGGATGCTGACGATGGTGTGGGCAATGGTGATGAGATCGTTGTTGCTATGCTTCATGCTGAACGACGAGAGACGGAAGGGGTGACTGATGGAGCGTGGAGTGGATGAGCGAAGATTCACAACAAGCAATCGCGTTGTTGTCGACCAACAGTTCCCACACATTTCGCGACTGTGGCACCTCGTAATTGACTCGCCCGCATTGCCCACATTTTGTCGCCGTCGGCAAATAGCATTTTGTTCGTCACGTACGCTCAGAAGTAATGGAACGAGAAAGTCGTCGCGTACGCTGGAAGAACACAGGTGCGCCCCCCTTCGCGAGATTGTTGTATCGGGTGTCCATGCATGTAAGCAGCCGAAGTTTGGAGGATCCCGAGTCATGACGAGCCAGAGTCGTACCGGTCCGCGACACCTCCAGAACCTTCTTCAAGCGGGAATATAGCCTCCTCGTCCAGCTCTGAAGTCGCGGGCGTTGTCACGAAGTCGCAGAAGCGCCGCGCATCTTGCAAGCCGCCAAACGATGAACCCAAGCGGAAAAAGGCGCAAATACAACCATCGCCCGCGGAGGACGATGTTCCACAAGGTGGCTTACCAGATTTGCCTCTTTGGGAACTAGTAGTTCCTTCGGGACCAAGCACGCGTCCGCAGCGCAAAGACGTATTGATTCGGCGGGAGACCGATTCAGCGACTGTTCATCCGCCCAGAAATGAACTCTTTACCGGAGGAAAGACGCCGCAGGATCTGAGCGTCCATCCGCAGGACTCTTCTGTCCGCGATGGCTTTCCCGACATCCCACTAACGCATTTAAAGATACCAGATGGCCCCACGTATTGTTTGGACGGATTGAGATCGTCATCCGCGGAAACACCGAGGCATCCTCCCTCAGGCTTTTCGCATCCCCGGAAAACATCCTCCGTTGCATCCCTCAAGGCATGGAGGAATGTAATTCTCGCGAATGGCGGAATTCCAGGCCAACCGCTCGCAGATCTGGTAATTCCAGATGGTCCCGCAATCCGTCCCGCAAACGTCGATCTTGGACTTGGAACGTCGGATCTCGCGCGGCCCAATTTTTGGATCCCGGATGACTTGAGCATGCGGGATCTCGTCGTTGGGCGGACCCCCCAGCATTCCAATGCGGATGGCAAGTTCATCCCCGCGGGAGATCGGAAGGGTAGGCTAAACACAGGTTCATTCCTGGTTGAACTAATTCCTCTCCAACCGCAGTTGGGGGAGTATATCCCGCAATGATGCTGCCGCTGCGCGACGCAGACGAACGCGCGTCTTTCCGGGAACATCTCCTGCGCCGCCTACCGCCCCGCGGTATGCGTTCCCTTCTTCCATTACTTCGGCTCAACTGATATTAAATCCAACCAATAACGGCGGATAGATACACCCGCAATTGAATCAGAGCGCGAAAAATTGCGGCGCGAAGGATTCAACGCGGCGTACGACATCATTGAGTGTAGGCGTCTCTACATCTTCACGCCACATGATTAACTGCGATACAGCTCTAGTGATGTCTCAACGATCATATCAATCGGATTGCCCCCATACTAAAATTCTCTACGATCTGAGTCAGGCAACGCCGTCAGACATTCTATACGATCCAATTTTGGACTTATCAATCAAGCAATCGATACAGGAGATGGAGAAGAAAATCCACGTCGCATACCGGTCGCTGCAGAGTGAGATTGAGGGTCAGTTGTGGCTGTTGCGGGACCTGGATAGAATCCAGAGGGAGCGGGATAGCAAACAATTGGTGGAAAGCTAATTGAAAACTTGTAGGTAACCATGACGCTGTATATAACCTCCGTTTGTCAGCCTCTCTGCGGACGTTAGAACCTCCTCCTACGGTTGTATTAGATACAATGCGTACACGCGTGGCGTAGTCGTCACTGATTGACCCCCCCCTTGATAGCCACTATCATATCAAAATTCCATTGTCGTATATCTGTTGTCCCCGCCGTCCTTGATGACTACTACGACGCTTATGAGGTGAGCAGAGGCCTTGGTTGGATGCTCCGGTTTCTCATTTCCATTGGTACGTAGCGTAACGGCGCATCCTTCTTTGAGGTAGGACCCGCCCTATGGAGTGCTGTTGAAGCACTCGATCTCCCTCCAGGGTGAATATGCTTCTATTTCTACCAACACTGCCGCCGTCTTTGGCGCTAACGGACGTCTCATGTATCCCGCTGTTCAAAGTAAGCTGCCGCGTCATAGGCTTTCGCCTCTTGCGATGCATTCTCGGCTCGGGTGCTATGGGATTGACCGCGTACGTGAGTGGCATGAGGGGAACGCTGACATTGTCTCTGCTTCTTCCTATGCGCCGCTTTTGACGAGCCTTGCCATCTACCAATGGGCAAGTTTGACAACGTCTTTCTTTCCTTTCGTCACCACTAACATCAACTAACGACGCCCAACCTCGAGGCTCTCTAGTGGTGATGCACCGCTGGCGCGGCAGAACTCCGTCCAAGTCCTGGGCTACTGATATTCACCCCCGCCTCCCAACACGCGGTCCAAGGCTGTGAGGGAGAACAGAATCATCAAATCGCCGCAACTTTCTCACAATCGGGTAAGCATAGTTCCTCCCTCGCCACGTGCACTCTCTGCATGACTGTTGTACGATACCCAATTGAATCCCACTGAAACATAGACCACCGGCAGTTCCACCCACCCGGGGAATGCTTCCCAGACTACAGCCCCTGCCCTCCTGCGAGTAGGTAGGGTGTATACGGTACGTTGTACATTTGACTTTCCCGCGTTGGACGTGAGCTGATCGAGACCGACTCAGTCAGTTGTGCATCTACCGCAGGTTCCAAGAAAGCATCAATACCCTTTCTCGATCCACATCATTGAATTCACCCGATCCCGCACTTGGATGATTCGGCAGGAGCGAGTTGTGCTATTTGGCAAGTCCTTCAACGCTCTCTGCGTCGCGTATCGACCACTGGCCCTAGAACTATTGGGGTAGGTCACCGAGCTGCTCAACTCGGGTTACGATGCCCAGTCTATCATTCACGCGACCCACATCGGTGGGGCGAGTGCTATTCCAGGACATAGCTGACAATCGATTATGAGACTTGTTGGCTCCATGGGCAGTTGACCTGTGAGTCTCTGCGCAATCACTTGGATCATGTTGACGTTGCACCGTAGTATATTTTTCGCGTTGTGCATTTTGGAATATAAGCTCACGCTCGTCGACATTCACGCCCTTCTGTTCCTTGGCGACCGGTTCGCGAGCGTGAAGTGAACAACATATGCATCTTTCTTGTGAGTCACATCCTTGCCTCGTCGAACACACGAAAACATACAGCCACTCGCTCGGTACTCGCATCGATGCATACAATAAACGATCAAAAAAACGTCCGATTCACATACTGCGCACACACATTCTACGGTCACGAAAACATCTTATGAATAAGACGCTATCACAAGCCGAGAAGTGCAGTGCATGTGAGTAAGACAGCTAGGATACACTTCATTCTCAATATCCCGATAAATAGATATCATGCCACGCACAATAGAGCGGGCCAGTTATTTAGGAGAGCCACCTGCGATGAGCTGACGGTATGACAGGTGGGACAGTGGTCCAGCTCAGCACGCAAAGGTTATGACCAGAGATGCAGGAAAACAGTTGATCATAAAACGTTGATGGGTGAGACGGTCCGGCTCCACGCGAAAAGTTAGATCATCAATTAATCAATTAGGTTTTCAACGGGTCGAAATCAAGCATCGCGGGCCACCTTCATCAAAACACTCTCACAAGCCTAATACTTCTCCCGCACCAAAATTTGACAAACCACACGTGCATTGAATTGGGAAGAGAATCAGCGCGGACGATCAATAATTATGACCTATTGGATGTTGAACTGTTCGGACAAACGACCAATGTTCTATTAGTTTTTAGTTGATTGTCTATTTGGCAGCGTGGATGTTTGGCACGCGGAGTCACATCGGGAGAGGACCTTGTCAAGCAAGGTGACTCTGAATTAGTTCGAGTGGGCATGGACTTGCGTTTAGCCTGCCCTTTCGACTTCTTCTCGCCCGCATGAACTTCCCGCCTGAACTAGAATACTGGGGGATCCGCCCAACGAGGTCCCGCGAGCGCAACTCATCTGGGATCCAATGACTGGGCTCGACGGGATCCGACGTTCCCATGTCGGCGTTGAGGTCTACTGGCAAAGTGCGGGACCGTCTGGGATTTCCCTCATTCGCGAGCGGAATTCCGCTGTCTGTGCGAATTACATTCTCCCCGCCACTTGAAGGGTGGCACGCGGGGCGGTTTCTGGTGGTCTCTCGTCCCCCTTCAAAACGCATGGAAAATCCATCATCGTTTCATCCCCCTCCTTTTGGAACGACCCTTAATTCCATTTTTTGCCAACCTGTCGTCCAATCACGGCTCTCGAATGGCCTACGAAACTGTCGTCAAACAGTCATACAGTAACGTTATAGGATGTCTTTGCAGATTACTATGGAGCACCCGTACGTACACACAGCGTTCGCCCCACCGCCCCATGGCGCCATTCCTATGCTCCAATAGCGCCCCGCCAACCTTTCGCCGGTCTGTCCGTACGTCCAAAGCCTGCAACAACTCGACAACGACCCGCTCGTGCGTTCTAAGCGCACCCTATGACTCCCCTATGGCGGGCCCACCTATACCTTGCAAGAGCCCAACTCATTGACGGGTCAACCCGCATATTACTTATTGATATGGATTCCTCACGCTGAGTTTTGAGAGCCTCTTGTAAGCCCGCTGGCATACAGTCACGTGCACGATAGTACATATGCCGCACCGCACGCCATAGATAGTCAGTCACCACTTGTACCCGTACGTCGTACCCCCAGTATAGAGCGCGGTCCAGTTCTTTCGTGCCCGCCCTTCTCAGTGTTTCCGCCGTTGGCCATGGTCGGTTTCCACCTCTTTCAGAACCGCTCCGACTGTTGTCAGAATGGTCTCTGAAAGGTCTTTGAACTCGTGAAAATAAAACCGGCTAATGTATGAAAAAGGAGAGTCTGACTCATCTCCGTTTGAATTTTGTAATATCCGAGCAGACACCGGGAGCCTCGGCATGGACAGGGGTCAATTGGTCGACCAATCCGATCAATCATGACCCATTGACCTATAATTCGAACCCCGCCCGGCCGTGACCGAAGCGACCCCTTTCGGCGTTAGGTGATGCGCATGGTAGCCGTGCGTGAGTGGCTGTGCCTCAAGGAGGGAAATTTCACAAGGTAAAAAAGGGGGTGGGGGGATTATGAGTGAAAGACAGGAATGGCCTGGGAAGGTGTTGTGTAGATATGAAAAGGGATGAAGGATCATGAGCATAAGTAAATGATGGGAATGACCACTGCTTTTGTGTGGCCTGCACTAGTAAGTAAGTACAGTAAGTAAGGCTGAAAAGTTGTTGTGTGTCTTGACTCTTGAGGAGGCTAAGTGAGCATCCAGTTGACACCAAAAACAACATGTATTGCAAACAAATTGTAACTAAAGAGCTGGTAACTATGAAGCTGATAACTGAAGCTGGTAACTACTGTATGTTGTAACTACATAGATCATTCATTCAACACTAAAAGCACAATAGGAACTTGAACAAAGAACAAATTAGCAGATGGATGAGAGAAGGAAGATGGGACAATACTATGCAAGGAAATAGAGGGAGAATTGGACTCAGATCCTCAAGCTTCATGCTCAAGGTAGTTGGTGTATAAACAGTCAACACCCTCATGCTGGATGATGTGGTTGCTTGAAACTGACTTGTTGACCTTGAAGCCAGGCTAGAGCTTGAATAAGATGACTGTGGGGTGGCCATTCATGTCTGTAGGAACAACAAGACATGCTGCAGGCATTAGTAGGAGTATCTGAGCCTTAAAAAGTATTATATTGTGCCCAGTGACTGAGCCCAAAGCCACAATCTCATAGATCTCTTGCACTATCTTCACAAAGGCCTGCATATGGAATGTTGTCCTATTGTAAAGCAGATAGTCAGTATAGGGGTGTGAAACCCTATGGAAAGCTAGAGACAACTAGCAAAGATACAGGGTGGATGTGAGCAAAAACTTGTTGCAAGGGGTCTGAGATAGGTTAGTAGTGAGAAGAGTGTGCAAAGATTTTTCCATGGGCAAGACAGTGAATTTGGAGGAACCTAATCAAAATAAAGAAATCTGGATCAATGAAGTGGATTCCTGATCAAGGATGAGGACCAGACATGAGCAGGAAAGGTAACAATATTTTGGACAAGGTGGAGGAAAGACTTAAAATCACAAGATTGAGTCAGAAAGAAGGTGCTGCATTCTCCAAAGAGTATAGACTTTATAGTCTGGACAGCACCCAAGACTTAGTACATATAAGGTAACTACAAAGGATGCAATCAGAGGCTATGAAGAAAATAATCTTTGCTGTCACAAATAACAATGTCATATAGAAAAGAATGAGAAGTGTACCTTAAAGAGATTGCTAGTCTCTTTGGGTGCAGAGGCAACAGCAGAAGGATAAATCCAGTGAGGGAGAGTACTCACTTGCTGTAGTGCACTTGCAAACAAGTTGCTAGAAGTTATTCACTATTGTGGTACGAAGTAAAGAACTTAGATTGTGGGCTCAGAAAGAGCTGGATTTATATATAGTACAGGAATGTTTGTACATATTGTGAAAATATCCATAAAGGATAAAGAGCTGTGTAATGCGTAGCAGTGCACAGCAACAGATAGCCAATGGCAAAAGGTGCACAGTATATGGCACAATATGTCAAGAGAATGGTGTGATATGTCACCATAATGATATAATATGATGTCATCTAAAGATAAGAATAAGTATGATGTCATTGGTCTAGAATAAATTAGTAAATATGAAGAGTGACCCAGACAGGATAAGAATAAATCCTAAATATTTCAATACTCCACCTCGCTATTCATGATGTAAGAGATGAATATGGTGGAAGGGAAAGTTTCTTCCTATTCTCCTCGAAACATTGCCATGTCAGATTTTTTGTAAAGATATCTGCAACTTGTTCATCAGTGGGAATATACAAGAGTTTTATCTTCCCATCTGTAAACATTCTCGGATATAATGTTCTGGAATTTCAATGTGTTTTGAATGACCTTCTTGTGCAGGATTTGCAGCAAGAAATATGGCATCTTTATTATCACAGAGCAGGGAAATGGTTCAAAGATTAAACTTCAATTCAGAAAGAAGTATTTGAATCCAGGAAAGCTGTTTAGCTGCTTCTGTCATTCCAACATATTCTGCTTCTGTTAATGACAATGTTATCTTCTGTTGTCATCAGGAAAGCCAAGAGACTATTTCATTGCCTATGAACATCGCATATCCAGAAGTGGAGGGACGAGTTTCGTGATCTCCAGCCCAATCTATATCAGAATATGTCATAATGCCAGATTGAGTAGATCTGTCATATGTGATGCAGAGATCTTTGGTACCAATAAGGTATCACACTATATAGAGTGCTTTCTGCAAGTGTTCATCTGATGGATTTGTGGAGAACTGTAACATCTTGATAACAGCGTAGGCAATATCTGGGCAAGTTCCGAGCATGATATACAGCAGTGATCCAATCACTGACTGATAGTGACTGCGGAGTTGAGAGGAGGTTTCCATGATAAGGGGAGTAGGATTGTATCCAGATGGAAGAGGGGTATGAGCTACTTTGGCATTGGTGAGTTTGAAGCGATTGATGACCTTCTCAGTGTAAGTAACTTGGTCTAGCTTCAAAGTTCAACTAGAACGGTTGTGAGTAATACACATGCCAAGATATTCAGTAGCAGCTCCAAGATTATGGCTTTTTCATTTCTTCATAAACTGCTTTTTCTTCATCATGAGATAGAAATGGTTGGAGTTCTTGAAAAGAGCATCATCAACATAAATGGCAAGTATAATAATGTCCTGACCGTGAAAATGAACATAGACACCAGGATCTCCATGTGTCCTAACAAATCCCATATCTAGCAAAGATTTGGGAAGTGCCTTGTTCCATTGTAGGGTAGCTTGTTTCAAGCCATAAATAGCCCTTAGCAAATGACAAACTTTCTTCTTCATGCCGGGCTGTACGAAACCTTCGGGCTGTTCCATATAAATTTCTTCATCAAGTTCTCCAAATAGGAAGGCAGTCTTAATATCTAGCACTTCAATTTCCCAATCTTTGAGCACTGCAATTGAAAGAAGAAGTCAAACAGTCGTGAATCTTGCAACTGGTGAAAAGGTTTCTTTGAAATCTATTCCATATACTTGAGTAAAGCCTTTGGCAACAAAGCGAGCCTTAGTTTGGCCATCACTTTTGACAATATATACCCATCTTCCTTTGATAGGTTTTTGTCCAGGTGGAAGGTCAACCAATTCCCAGACTTTTCACTCTTTCAGTGATTTGATTTCTTCTTCCATAGTGATCCTCCATTTGTTCCGTTCTCCTTTCAGTAACTTCAGAACATTCTTGTAGTGCGATGGTGTGCCAGCAATGGAGATAGCAGAGGCTATAAAAGAGCCAAAGAATCAAGCACTATATAAGGTTCCTAGATCATCATCCTCATTTGTAGGGATAGATGATTGAACTTCTTGTTCAATTTCCATGGGAGGTCTATCTCCATATATATTATCAGGAATTATGCGTGGATTATGAATATGAGTTCCTTGATGAGGTTCTTTTTGTGGAGGAGATTCAGGAGGAGTTGGAGAAGGAGTATGAGGAGGGTGTTGATCTTCTCATGGTGGGAATTGTTGATTGGAATCATGACCATCCATAGGTGGAAATTGATAGTGACAAGTAACTGGAATATAGTCAGCTGAAACAGGATCTTGATTCTCATCTTGGTCCTGGTCTGAAAGGTTGTCGGAAATAGAAATCTCAGCAGGTTTGTCTTCTTGCTTTCCAGAACAATAAGGGAACACAAGTTCATTGAATGTGGTAGTGGAGGAAATGATAGTAGTTCTTCTTCTAGGAGACCAGAAATAATATCCTTTGGTTCCTTTCTCATATCCAATGAAGATGGCTTCCTCTGCTTTGGCAGATAGTTTGTTGGCACGATCTTCTTTTGGAATGAAAACATAGGCACGACATCCAAATACCTTCAAATAGGAAACGTCAGGCTTACTCCCATTCCATTTGGATATGGGAGTAGACCAATCAAGACAACGCATAGGCTGTCTGTTATAGATGTGGAGAGCAGTCTCAACAGCATCTTGCCAGAAAGAAGGTGGCATACAGGCATGTTGGCACATACAGTAGCCTCAGATTTTTCAAGGATTGTGCAATTAAATGTTTAGCACAACCATTTTGTTAAGGAGTACAAGGTACAGAGGTTTGATGCTCTATACCCTTGGACAAGAGGAACGTCCAAAGAGAATGATTAACATATTCCCCCCCACCAAATGTACAGAGCAAAGAGAGTAATCAGTTTGGTTCTCCACCCAAGCAATCAAATCCTGAAGCATCTGAATAGCATCGGATTTGGAGCACAAGAAATGCAAACTTGCAAAACTGGAAGCATCATCGAGAAATGTAATGATCCATTTGTTACGAGAACGTGACAAGGTCGGCATTTCACACAAATCAGTATGGATAAGATCAAGCACGTGAGAAGAGCGTAAAGATGAAGTAGGAAAATCCTGCTGATGTGCTTTGCCAAACGCACAGCCTTTGCAAGTAGGCATAGAAGTGGGTGGTGTAAGAGAGGGAACACCCAACAAATGCTGATGTGCATGCCAGAAAGCATTCTTGGTTGGGTGGCCAAGACGCTAATGCCACAAGTCGAAAGACTTGAGATCTTGCAAGGAGTTAACCGAATCAACTGGAGTGATTAGAGAGGACTGAAACCAGTGGAGTGAAGAAGGTGGAAATAAAGCACCAGCCTGTATTGCCACCCTCCCTTGATTGTCCCAGATCTTGGTTTGATTAGTTATCTCATATTTGTAGCCAGAGGCAGTGAGATGGTTAATAGACAGAAGTCTGCTATTAGCATCAGGAGCATACCAGATGTCTTTCAAAATGACGGGAATGGCTTCTGGCTTTGCCTGTTTCACTATCACAGTTCCAGGACCAGTCATTTGCATGACACCATCATTGGCAGTTCCTGCAAACTTAGTCCCTTGCTGTAAATCAGAAAAGTCATTAAGGTAAGGCATTATGTGATCAGAACATCCTGAATCAACCAGCCATAGATCCTCGGTATTGTGATCTTTCATACCTAGAACATAAGCTTTCAAATAAGCAGAATCATAGTAGTATTCGCCATCAGGTACATTGTCATAGTCATCATCTGATCTAGCATTATTGTGCTCCTTACGGAGTAAAAGAGAATGATCTACACCCCCTTTCCAGGTTCCATCAGCATTTCACTGGAAATATTCATGGAAACATACAATGAACTTATGCATATCAGGTTTCTTGAATTTCGCTCCTCTCTCAAAGGGCTGGGGGAGAGGAGCCACAACGAAATGATGAGGAAGGTCCTGGACCAGTACCAATCGGTCCCATGGGTTCTTTGAAATCTCCTGCACTAGCAGTAAAAGATTCAGTATTCCATTCGTGATTGTGAACTTCCTGTGTGAATTCATCAATATTCATCATCATACCAGTCATATTACCATTGATCATATTGGCAAAGCCATCAGCTTTGTTAGCCTGTGCTTTCTCTTTTCCCTTATGGTTCATCTTCTTGTTTGAGGAAGAAGTATTAGTACCCTGCAAAGTAGGAGTCTGTTGGAACAGCTTATTGGGCTTCTTTTCTCGTTGACTACATTGAGTAGGATGAGGCCGATTAGAACCTTGTCCTGGACAACCATATACCTCCCAATAGTTTTCTGTAAGGTGAGGTTTTCCGCAGTGACCACAAAGGGAATGAAAGGGAGCACATTGAATCACATTTGTATGATTCACTTTGCTTGGAGTGACTTCAAGATGGTGAGCCAAAGATCTCCGTTGTGGACGAGCAGTAGCATGAAGTTGAGATTCCTGGAGTATTTTAGGGATAATGGTGTCAGTGGTGAAGTTGGCAGCAGTGGCAGTCTGCATGATTGTCGAAACAAGAGGTTGGTATGAATGAGGAAGTGAATTAAGCATGATCATGGCACATAGATTGTCAGGAAGCTGAAGTCCAGAGGATGACATTTTGTAGAAGGTGTTAGTCAACTTTATTAAGTTGAGTGGGAATATCTTTCACATCACGACAGTGGTGTTCTGTCAGATTTATAATGTGCGTATTTAGTGCTTTTATGAAAGCTTTGTACTGACCAGTGACATCGGTGGGAGAATAAAGGGCACTTAGTTGATCCCATAAATCTTTTGCTAAAGAAGGATTGGCAATATTCCCAGTGGCCACATAATTGTTCTTCATGAGATGCTGCATATCTACATGAATGAACACACCGATCAATGCTTGAGCTTGTTGATCATTTGAAAGCCAAGTAGCTCTAGTATCAGCATCAACCTGTAGAGCATAAGTCAAAGTCCCATCAATAATATTTCACCATGTTGCCATAGTGAGCAGGTTGTGGACTTGACAAGATCAGATGGAATAATTGGAGGATCCTGCAAGAACTGTAGTGTGAGTCTGCATAAAATTCTGATTAGTATGTGTGACAGGAAGGACATGAATGGGAACTGGTTGAGGTGGAATAAGAAGGTCTGCGACAAAGTCGACATCTTCTTGAGTGTCATCATCTCCATGTCCATCGTCATCTTTGTCTTCATTGGTATCTGCATCTTTTCTTGTCTCAGAGGGTATTAAACTAGCATGCTGAGCAAGATGCTGTAGTAAAGGGATCTGTTCTCTCCTAACTTATACTTGTTCTGGAATGTATTCATCAGAATGTACAAGATTCTTGAAAATATCAAAGTCCATAGAAGCAAAGAAATGAGGATTGGAAATGGAAGAATATTGTTCATTTCTAGCCCTAAATCCTATCTTTGGACGATTGTGAGAATAATAAGGAGGAATACAGTTCTTAGTATCATCATACAGGGCAAGATAAAGATGAGAACCTGAAAAATATTTAAGATGTGTGGGGGTACTTCGAACGTATTCTGGCTTGTCAAGATTCATGTATTGACCTCCTAACTAGACTGGAAATGGCCACATGTTGACTGGGAACCTGAGCAGGTCTGACCCGTGAACGAGGCAATGTTCTTTGTGCCAGTCGTTCTTCTTCTTCAACAATGTGGTGGTGAAAAAGGATGTGTCCCTGTCAGTAGGGATCAGGGACATTGTGACCAAGATCTAATAAAGCTCCAATATAGTTTGTGCCAAGCATCTTCATGATATCGAACCAAGGATTCCTTTCTTTCCAAACTTGTCGCCACCTAGCATCAATCAATTCGTTCCAAATGTGCTGCATAGGAATGTTGGAATTATTGGGGTATCCAACAAAGGAGTGAAGGCAGTTGAATTCATGGTGCACATATGTACTGGTGCCGACCGTCCTTCCAGATGATGACTTCTTCTGAGTTGATAAAACGTTCAGGAGTCTCATAGATCTCCTGAAGAACCTGTCAATCCAGAACCTTGTTAGGTTTGAGACTTTGGCAAAAGAGGACAAAGTAGTCACTAAACACGTGATGATCACATTGGACTATCTCAAAACCTTGATTGTGGACAGGGTGAGTGGGAGTAGAATGGTATTTTTCAACCGGGAAAGCATAACCTAATCCTTCATAAAAGGAGGCCATAGGTTCATTCCAGTACATGAGTCCTTCTTTAAAAATAATATCCTGTTCTGGAATGTACCGGATAGGGCCTTCTTTACTGATTACCTGTGGGAGTAGTTTGCCACAGTAGAGAGTTGGAATCTAAATGACTTGTGACATGCGAGATGAGATGAAGAGAGGGTTGCGATGCAACCGAGTATCTACACGAACAAGAGGTACTTCCAGTCTGATTAACAGATTGGGAACATCTAAAGCCTCTTTGAGTAGATTTGTGGTGAAATCTCTATAATGAATGGATTGATGTCGCTGGACTCAAGTAGGGGGAAGAATTTCCCTCGGAAATATTACGAGTCGATTGTTCAGTGTCAGATCAATCTGTAGTGGATTGAATACTTGATTGTAATCCATAATTTCACCTGGCTCTAGTACTTCATTGAGGACGAACACCATGTCATTTGGGTCTATGTTCTCCATGTTTGGTGAGCCGAGTGGCTCCATGTCAGAGACAGGCGAGTCTCTGGAAATTGCGTTCGTTTTCTGGAGAGTTATGTCAATGTTGGTGTTGATTGGGATATCGACAAGCTTCAATGGAGATACCGAAGTAAGTCCATGGAAGTCAGAGGTTAACCTCTCTGTTGAACTAAGGTTTGATGTCGGAGGATAGATTAGACCAGGTGAGGTCAAAGGGGAGGACTCATTTCTCAGAGGGAACTCTGGAAGGCATATTGGGATAGGTTGAATGAGTGGAAGACGGGATGAAGAGGCATCAGAGGTTATGGTGGACATGGGTGTGATCAAGAGAAGTAGGATTTATTGGTCCAGAAGGAGGTATGGGAATGGGTGGAAGATTGTTTCACAGAGAATGTGATAATTGAGGATGAAAGAGAGAAGCTGGAGAGTCAGTATAAGGGAGAGAGGTTGGAGGAGGAGGGCAAGAAGGAGGAGGATGAGATGACAATAGATAGTTCCAGGCAGAGGAGGAAACTTTGCCAGTCTTCGACAATTTGTGCAATTCAGATGAATACACTGGTCACCGCACAAGATAGGACAGGAGCCTTTATCGAAGTCGATGTGACACTTCCATGTACAACGGTGCATAGGAAAGGTACTGGAAGCTTGACTAACCTGAGTAGGAATGATAAGGTTCCTACGTGATGCCAGGTTAGCATTCATCTGTGCCATCATAATACAGGTAAGGATCAGATACAGCTCTGCTAATATTAGCAGGCCATTATTGCCCCAGATCCGTTGTACCTGACCCATGAATCCAAACAACATGCTTATCATCATAAGAATGATGTTGAACAAACCAAGAGCAAGTGCATCATACATCACAAGGTGAGGTAATAACATCAGAGAATGATCGTTGTATCTAGGTGGGGCTCATAACCTAAAGAGATTGCTAGTCTCTTTGGGTGCAGAGGCAACAGCAGAAGGATAAACACAGTGAGGGAGAGTACTCACTTGTTGTAGTGCACTTGCAAACAAGTTGCTAGAAGTTATTCACTATCATGGTACGCAGTAAAGAATTTAGATTGTGGGCTCAGAAAGAGCTGGATTTATTTACAGTACAAGAATGTTTGTACGTATTGTGAAAATATCCATAAAGGATGAAGGGCTGTGTAATGCACAACAACAGATAGCCAATGGCAAAAGGTGGGCAGTATATGGCACAATATGCCAAGAGAATGGTGCGATATGTCACCATAATGATATAATATGATGTCATTTGAAAATAAGAATAAGTATGACATCAGTGGTCTAGAACAATGATGTCATGGGTCTAGAATGAATTAGTAATCATGAAGAGCGACCCAGACAGGATAAGAATAAATTCTAAATATTTCAATATACCTGACTTATCCAATTACTAAGCCTAACCAAGTGTGGTGCAAATTCACATACACACTCTTAATTAGGCTCAAAACTGGCAAAGAGCTGACACCAGAATTAAAACCTGTCCCAATTCCTGAAGCATGTGAGTTACACATGAACCCATAGCTCCCTTTGAGAGTCAGCTATATGTATATAGGGCACACCACCTGGCCATGCTCACTTCCACCACTAGAGTGGAGTTCAATTCAAATCAACTTGTATATGATAGGCCTGTCTCTGATGTTTCCATGCCCTTTCTCCCCAATGTTGTTATTGTTCTTGCCATTCCTGCCATTCCCTGCTATCCTACCTTTCCTGCTGTTTTTAACTTCTCATACCTTCCCCACTGTTCTTGCTGTTTCCACTGTTCCCCACTATTCCTGTTGATCTCCCTCTTTTTCACTTGGCCATCTTTGGCAACCAGCAGCCTTCCTTGTCAAATATCATGGTTGTTGCTCCTACTGTTCCCACCATTCCTATCAACATTCCTCACTTTTGCTGTTGTGTCCTTGGAATCAGATGGCTTGCTCTTCCTTCCCAATCAACATTCCTATCCTATGTCACTTTCTTTTTCTGTGCTGTATCACATCATTTGTTATTGCCACTTTTCTCATTGCTGCCACCACCACTTCTCATTTTCTGCTGTCATTATTTTCATCAGTGTGCTTTCATCATCCCTGCCTTCCTGTTGTTGCCCATCAACTTTCTTGCAGTATGTTTCTTTGGCACTGCTTTGTGCTTGCTGCTCATACACCTTTCTACTCATTTTCAGCTAAACTTGTTGTGCTAGAGACCTGGCACCCCTTCATTCAATGCCTGGCTGTGGTACCTTTATCCACTATATTGGAATCAGAAAAAATGTTAACTTCTATGGATCTCAGGGGCATAACTGCCAGTTCCACAAGCTGCTTGCCAGAAAGCAAGCTCGTGCATGCAAGCTGCAGAGATGAAACACCTTGCTGAGGCTCAGGATTTGTGACCATTTCTATGATCTGTGCCATCAGCTCATATCAGTTTGTGTTGTAGTGATGAATATTGCTGATCAAGACTTAGTTGACAAGATGTTTGTTGATCAGGGTATGTTTCATTCAGATGAATTACTGCTATCTCTGTCTGCTCAACAAGTATTTGACTTGAGTGATGGGGATGATAAAGGATTCAAGGACCTTACCAGTTGTACAAGTTAGGATTAATGTTTTGTAGCTGTTATGTTGATTCTTGTACATAGAGTGACTGATTTAGATTTGTATGTCCCAATGGAATATTCAGATAGATGCTTTGGTTACTACCTACTTGGGCTAACAGTTACAAGATAGTGGGAATGACATGTCCATGCCTGTTCCTGGAAATCAGAATCCATTGCATGAAGGTTCTGACAACCTTGCACTTGTCAATATTGAGCTGGTTGATCTCTTTTATGAGTGCTTTTCTATATTTGTTAACTATCTACTCATCTAATTCAAGTTATTCCCAAGAGGAGAATCTTTCCTCATCCACATCATGTCTATTCAAATAATGATATGTTTAAAGACAATCAGAAGCCAGCTGCAGTGAAATGATTGCACTCACACACATACTTAGTCCTGACAATAGCACTAATCATGAGTGTAACATATAATTGGGTAGCATATGTATCTGGAATACTAGAGATGATTGTAGCATCCTAAGGCTCTTATTTCCTGTGGTTATGAAGGTTGCTTGCTATTGAACTCAACAATTGCCATCTTATTAAGGACCATTGCTGTATATCAACAAATTTACCAAACTTGCCCATGCTTGAGTATTCAAGCACTGGCAAAATCTTTGTGTTATCTACATGATGTAATTGGCTCACTTTCCTTTTGTGGTGTGATTTGATTAAAATATTTTTTTAGATTCCATATTGACCCTATTTGAGCCAGCTACTCATCATGGCATATGATGTCTATGTTGACATCCTTCATTGTGTCGACCAGAAGCTCAAAACTGAACTTTGTCAAAATACTTCAAACTGATGGATGCTGAATGAATGCCTGGCTTGTTTTTACAGGCTTGAGAACAAGCTACCTCTTGAGTTTGATTGGCTTGTATGCATGGGTGGCAACAATAGCTTAAAACAATGGGACTTGACCATGTACAGTCTGGCCCCTCATGAGGACTCATGCACTGCATGCCCTGATTTTTGGATCATTAATGACATTGTCAATAGGTTTCAATATGAGGTAAAAGCCAAGGGAATATGTTCTGTACATTGTATACTTTGTTTCTCTTATAGCATTCCAGCTGTACTCTGATGATGAACCATTGGACAACTGGAAAGATGTCATTCCTATTGAAGATGTCCAAAAAACCTGCATTAAGTGGTGGAAAAATGCTGGCCCTGAGCAATGCAAGTAAATGTTTTCAGTTTTCCATGGGTCCAGCATTTTTATTACTGCTTGCCAATACTATCTCATGTTGCTCACTTGCAACATGATCAAGAGTGGTAAACTGTCAGCCTCTATCTTACAGCTTCTCTATTCTACTGCTAATACATAGTTACAGTAGACTTGCTCATAACATATAGGATACTAGTGTATATTTCTCATAATGCATGGATTTTCAATGGCTTCCATCATGGAATGTAGGGAAAATGACAATATACAGCCAAATGTATAATATATAGGTTGTATAGGTGAAATCTACACTACGAGATTCCATTGTACCAAGGCTGAGACAATGGTGAGATCCAGACCCAATCCTATGCACTTAGAAGTGATGGTTGAATGTGCCAGTCAGCTGTAGCAGAAGTGACCCTGAACAACAACAAATGATTGTCCAGTTTCAGGCCTATATTGAATGGACACCCACTCTTTCTCTTACACTCATGGTAAAAATTGTCTCAATGTACATACTATGCCCAAGCCTGCTCCATACAAGCAGAAGCCCAAGGAAGTACCACAAAAGCAAGGTCCTGTCAGCAGTGCAAAACCTCTAAAGACAAAGCAACATTAAAACCTTACCCTCCATGACTGGTTGATAGTTTTTGCTTACATGAATGCACACCCAGATGCATCACAGGTGGACATAGTGAACTTCTTATGAACTTGAGCAGATGGTGCACTTGAGTTCATTCAAGCATCTCTCTCTTGGAGGTTGAAGACACAAAAAGTGGCTGAGTTCCATGCACAGTCAAATCCAACTGTATTGTCAAGCAAGGGGCCATGGATCATCACTTGACCAGATGTAGAAGAAGCCCTGCTCTTGTGAATCCAGAGCATGAAACTCAAAGATAAGATCATCAATGACTGAATGCTCTGTGAGAAATGTGAGAGGATTGAAGAGAAAGGGAGTCTCAGATGCTGAGAAGCTGAAAGGCACTGGCTGGATTACCTCATGCTGCAAGATCTACAACATAAGAGAACATCAGCAGCATGGAGGGGCAGAATCCATGGATCCTGAGGCAGTGAAGTAGGAGCAAGAACAGATTGCAAAGATCTTGTCAATGTTCCAAAAGAAGGACTGATTCAATTTTGATGAAACAAGCCTATTTCTGATATAAGGGACATGCTACTGTATTTTGATTGTAAAAAATAAACCCATCTTTTAATTCAGGACACCACCTGATTGAGGACTTGCAACCAAACAAATGAGCAAAAAGAAGCAAGAGAAGTTCCATGTAATACTTGGATTTGCTATGAATGCTGATGGAAGTAAAAAGCTTCCCCCACTTTTCATTTGTTACACCTGAAAGCCATGCTGCTTCAACAGCAAGACTTTGCAGAGTACTGGCTTTAACTATTGAAGCAACAAGAAAGCTTGGATGATGAGGGAGCTGTTTGAAGAGTAAGCACCTCAAGTCTTGAATCCTTTCTCACATAGCATGCACTGGAACTGACATGAAACACATAGATGGGTAAAGGCACTTGATGTCAGGATGAACACTGAACAGCATTACATTTGTCTTCTTGTAGACAATTTCTCAGATCACAAAATTCCATTCACTCCCTGAAAAATTCAGATTGTCTTTTTCAAACCCAATCTCACATCCTTTGTCCAACCACTCAATGCAGGCATCATTAAATGCTTCAAAGCCTACTACTGTCACCAATTTGGTCTATGTGCAATTGATCTTGACAAAACAGGCAATAGCAATATTTGAAAGATCACTTTTTATGAGATGATGGTGATGGCAATCCAAGCTTGGTTTGCCGTTACGTTGTAAAGATGTTAAGGGGCCTGAAGGAGACTAGGAGGTGGGAACCACTAGTCCTGCGCCAGAAAAGGGGGTAGGGGAGTGAGTATATTCGCCCCAAAAGGGACTCTGTAAAGCGGGTGAGTGAAAGATAGAAGTCCGGGAACTTACTCAACTAGTCTGATGCTAGTCTGGAAGATGTCCGAGGGAAATGCAGGAAGTCCGGGAGTCTGGAGAGAGGTAGAAGACGTCGGGAAAACATTGAGTTCATGGTGAGCGTTGATGGTGGGTGGTGACGGTGATGGTATGGTGGTGACAAGAGGTTCAAGCAGTTCATGAATCCAACCAAAAGTATTTTCTAACTCTAAGGTAAATGGCTTTATAGTCCGGGCATACCTGGGACTCGCACTACAACCAATAGAGTAATATATGTCAAGGGAAAACAGAAATGAAATGAAAAGGCATGAAACAGATCAAAACTCTAAATGACAGAAGTTAAATCTAAGAGGGGAAGCCGTCAGGCCTGAAAGGCCTGATCAGTCTTCAGCAGTATGAAGAACATGAGTAAGAGATCAGAATAATATAAAAAGTTGATAAGATAAGATTGGAAGGAACAGACTGGTGTAAAACAGACAGTCAGTGCAGGATGTGTCAAAGCCTGAAAGAAGCTAGGGAAAACTAGCAAAAACACAGGGTGGGTGCGAGCTAAAACTCATTCCAAGGGGTCTGAGGTAGGTTAGTGGTGAGAAGGGTATGCGAAGACTTTCCCACGGGCGAAACAATAAATCCGGATGAACCTGGTTGAAATACGGAGATCCGGATAGACGAAGTAGATTTCTGGTCAAGGACGAGGACCAGATACAAGTGGAAAAGGTGACAAAGTTTTGGATGAGGTTAGGGAAAGACTTAGAATTGTAAGATGGAGCCAGAAAGAAGGTGCTGCATTCCCACAAAGGGTACAGATTTTATAGTCCGGGCAACATCCAAGACTTAGTACATATAAGGTAACTACGAAAAGCACAGTCAAAGGCTGTGAAGAAAATAATCTTCACTGTTATGGGTAACAATGTTGTGTAGAAAGAGACAAGAAACCATGTGGAAAGGTATGAATTGCCCTGTAGTTGTATACGGCAACCCTTCAATGGAATGAAGTAAAAATGGTCTAGAATAATCTAAACGGGAGTAAGTGCCTCCAGTGATTGGGTGTACAAATAGGGAAACAGGACAAGGTAAGAATGATATACAAAAATGAATTGAGCTAGTTACATCATGTTAGTCATCAACCAGCCGTGCCCAGGTTGGGACAGACAATCAGAAAGGACAGAACAGAAGATGGAAATGTACTTATAAAGGTCGGGTCCACTTGGATGGGCACGGAGTAGGACGGGAATGGTACTGGACATGTTGGACAACCTACAGGGCGCTGGAAAAGGGGAAAAACTCTGTATATGGATGTAGAGAGCCTTCTACTCCTACACCAGTATAAATGGACTCGTATGTGAAAGTCCATGTTCACCACATTGGACTGATGCATGAACTAATATTAGTCCATGCATTAGTTTTGGGCGGAAGCGTCCAGTCTAGATAGGGAAGGTTCGGAAGGTAATATCAGAGCAATAGGGAGATGATAGAAAGTGTCTGAGCAGGGGGATATGACTGTAGAGACGCACCAGTCTCTACAACGTCCACAATCATCCAACATTGTTGAAATTATACTAGAATTCAAGCAGCCACTGCCTTGTTGTTGCACCCAGCTCACGCTGATCCTGGTGTGTGAACCATCATTCATGAATTTGCAACTAGTAAAATACCACTCCCACTCATTGAGACTGCATTACAACAACATCTTGAATGTCGCTATATTGCATCTGACTGGAATTTTGCCCTCAAGGCTGTTATGGATGCAGAAGGTGATGCAACACAGGCTATTGAACCTATTGAGAAGCTTATATTGGCAGCTTGCACACAATAAATTCTCATTCTCAAACTTTCCATTCTAATGCCTTCCCAGCTTGAAACACTTGAAAGAACTTAAGGGGCTTAATGTCCTTATGGACCAGAATCACATTTTCGGCACACTACTTTCCATCAATGAGCTCCTCAATTCCCTTGAGGAGCGAGAAAATCTAGATATGGAGGTAGAGACATTTGATGATGACATAGCAATCATTGTGGAAGTTCTTCAACAAGAGGTGGTTTGGAACAGAGATGTTACTGAAGTGGACTCAGATGATGAAGATGATCCTGATGATGAGGCTAAGAAAGCAATAACATCTGACCTGGTCACACTGGGAGAGAAGCTCAAGGCTGAATATTTGTCATGCATAGGTGCAGATTCTTCACCTGACTTTCTTCATCACCTTCATGCATTTTGGGCTGAGCTTCATCATGACCAGATGAAAGATGCAAAATAGACAAGATTGATTAGCTTGGGTTTTGTGAAGTGTACTTGGTTCTTTTTGACTTCACTTCAAACATGCATTGCCATTTCCTAATTAGCTTTGACCCCTATCATTGTGGGAAGTTTTTGCTCTTGTATGTATATATCTCAAAACATATTAGGATTGACCAGCTCCCACCAATATACATTATGAATGAGTCTATTGTACTCAGGGCAAAGTATTTGTTAGTGATTATAGACAAACTTCCTTTTGTGTATGGACTGATTGGCAAATGTGCTTATGATATTGGATGTATCTTCACAGCCACACTTAAGAATACATAGCTCCATCGGTCCAAAAGCCACAGCACTCAACTTTTGACTGATGGTTGGTGCATTTCATGACCATGCTTACAATTGAAGGTGTCAACTTGATTGACATCCAACAAATGTTTCAGGATCAGGCAATACTGAGGGGGAGAGCTATAAATACATTTTTTCATCAGCAAATGATTTCACATGGTGCATATGCCATGTGATCTGATTCCATCAACATCAAGCAATTGAAGACCATTTTATATTCTGAATTAATGACAAATATGCTACACTTAGTAAATGAGACCATTTTTTAAACTTGACATCAATAATGCTTGCAGGTCTCTTTTTACAAGACCATTACCATGAAACTACTGAGTTGGTTTGCATGCTCATAGTCAAGATTAACATACTCAAAGACAAACTCCATTTTACTAATGATAACTTCATTCAATTCCATGAACAAGAATGTCAGTATTTTAATAATTACAGACAACTATCTGTAGATGATCAATTTTGAATTCACTATGTTCAAGCACTTGATGAGCTTGCAGCTAGAAAGTATGTTGACTTCTTTTCCTGTCTGTTTGAGCTTATGAAACAAATTCAAGAAAAAGTGAAATTTCATTCATGCTGCTGAAAATAGTTCCTTTATGAGTGTAACCAAGAGCAATCTCAGGTGGCTGACTCTGGCACTCAATCACACATGTGCAAGAGTTGACAGTACCTATAAGGAGTTACAGCATCCAGAAGCACTTGTTGATTATATTCAGACTCAGCTGGACCTTAAGAAATGGTAGCACAGAGGTGGCAATGAGTACCAAAAATTCAAGGATGGAGTGATGCTCACAAAGTATCACAGTATCCTCAATGAGCTTGAGTGACTCATTGGTATGTATTTTTCAGTGCTTGGAAAGCTTGAAATGTCTGGTACAGGTATATTTGATCCATGCTCTTTACATTTATATTAATCATTATTTTGGAGTATAGACTTTGCCAACAGATTGGCAAGACCCTCAAGCAATGCTTATAAGCCATTTGTAAAGCCCTTGTCTGCTACAATGAACAAACCATTGCACTTACTCCTCCTCATCTCAAAATCTCATGGAAAAATATTGTTGACTATACATTTCTAAATAAATTTGATTTGATTTGTTATTCACACTCTGGTGTGTATGATGAAGATTGGACAAAGCCTGCCTATTATGGGGCCACTGTCAAGTTCTTCAAGCTGTGCTGTGCACATGAAGAGCTCACTCATGTTGAAGTTGAAGTTTGCCAGCTGTACACTGTTATCCACAATGAAGAATAGGAGATGTGATGGGTCATTGATGGTCTCAATGGCAGCAATCCCCTACTGGCATTCAAATTACAATGGTGTTATCACTATCACAAGACTGTCAATGCCATCCATGCTTACCACCTTAACAAGATCAAGGTATTGCCTAGGTACACTAGCTACTGTATAAAGATATTAGAATATAACATTGGCAATCCATGCACATGAATAAATGGCCTGCTACAAGTGAAGGAGGACTCCATAGTGAGATGAATGATATATATATATATATTCCATATTGCTAGTTGCTCACACCATCCAGCTGGAATGTAATGTGATGATACCACTTATAACTTATTCACCAATTGTCATATACTGTGCCAACCCCTAGCATGACTCGGGCCTCCAGGCACAACTCTACTTGTTCAGGAGAGATCTCCGGTTTGTTCTCTGTTAATATGTATTTCTATTCCTCCAGACCTTTGTACCTCTGACTAAATCCTTCTGATACTCCACTTACGATATTCCTTGTTCCGTACATAGTTTAGTTCTGATCTTTAGATACCTCCTGTTAGAATAAATGTTTATTCCTATTGTATCATCTCACTACTCGTCCTTACTAGAATTCGTACGCATATACATAGATTCCATTTAGCATGCATACACTCAACTTCATCCAGACATTCTTACGTAATTGCTTAGTATACACGCACTGAGTCTTTCTCGTCTTTCCCTTAGCGTTCCATCACATATCGTGACGATCGCTGAGGTACGTCTATGCATACATTCACCCATACTCATGTAGCTCATTCAGTCTACCTAGCTATCTCTAGGCTAGGTAATATTAGCATTCCATCACACATCATGATGATCGCTGAGCTATCTCTGGGCTAGCTCGTACAGGTTATGAGCCCTGAGCTCTACTAGGGTAGAACTCAGATCTGCACAAGCACAGCAACTCTCAGAAGCTCATTAAGCATCGTTGAAGATCAGCTCACTCCAGATCCCCTCTAATCAGCTCAAGTTTCCATTTCGTTAGGAACATGGGCAAATACAACTATATATGCGAATTGACCAGCACGGACAATTATTCCCAATAGCACAGACAGATGATGTTGGCCCTCTGTAGTGAACGACTCTGGCCACATTGTAGCAGTGGTTCCAATACCGTAGATGTATATAGCAGACTTTGCAAGCACTGTACCAAAGCCACTGAATCCATTGGTCATGACAGATGCCGAAAGGGAGAAAATCCTGGATTGGATGGCCAAGGATGCTCAGACTAAGATGTTGATTGACAGAAAGATATCTCCCATTAT
Source organism: Hortiboletus flavorubellus (assembly GCA_038093115.1). Lineage (NCBI taxonomy): Eukaryota > Fungi > Basidiomycota > Agaricomycetes > Boletales > Boletaceae > Hortiboletus > Hortiboletus flavorubellus. The sequence goes on from JBBPRR010000147.1 coordinate 24,863, forward strand.
CACCAGTCTTCTCAGTGACTCACAGATCACTCGAGAGCAATGGAATCTAATCTCGCAACACTACTTCCGGAATGACCTATTATCCCAATATGAACTTCATGCACATGTCCGCTCTGAAAAACTCAAAGATGTGGATGATGCAACACATTATATCAGCATTTTTGAGGACGCTCATTGCCACTTTCTCAGTATGGGGGTAATATACACAAATGAAGAATCAATTTTCAATCTTTTGCAGGATTTTCCCACTGGAGTTGAATGGGAGATTTTTCATGAATTAACTTTGGGCAAACTCACTGCCTCCACACCTTCATCTTCCTCTATTTCCACCTCATCTGCACCCACTGCCTCAGGCTTTACCTTTGCCAATGCCTCCAAGTCGCTCAGTGAAAAGGCCAATGCTATCGTTGGGAGACACAAGCTTGCAGGTCCAGGTTCCAAGTATGCAAATGCCACTGTCGGTGGAGCGAAGAGTGTGGGAAAGGTGAACCCAGCCACTGGACTACGGATTCACAGGAACAATCCTAAGGGCATTAAATGTACCAATGGAGTTTGTGTTGGCAAACTATGAGCAGAAACTCACGATCAGGCTTACTGCTATTGGCCTGGGGATGGAATGGAAGACAAAGTGCCTGCTTGGATTCGCAACAGGCCAAAGGATGTAAGGTCTGAGACCGCGGCAATAGCTCAGGTTCCAACATCATCCATGACAGCACATAGACACGACTTGTCATGCGCTGCCATCATGAAACTAGATGATAACATCTCTGAACTGGCTTGTTTTGCCACACCTCACGCTTTTGCTACAATTCTTGACTCGGGCACGATGTCTCATCTTATCAAAGACAGGGGGTACTTCCTTGACTTCGCTCAGGAAGACTGTCCGCCATTCAAGACTGCGAATCAGGGCAAGTTGATGACCACAGGCAGGGGCACCTGCATCATGGAACTGTTTCTTGGGGGATCGCTGCACCAAGTGGTGCTTAAGGACTGCTTACATGCGCCAGGTGCGCTACTCAACCTCCCGTCAGTTGGACAAATGCTCCAGAAGGGATGGGATTGTGACTTCAGGGGATCGGTCACGTCAGGACCTCATTGTCAGCTCTCATACAGGGGCAATATTTTAGGGACCATGCCTCTATCTGGCAACCTGTGTTACCTTGAGGCACATTTCCTTCATCCATATGAGATGAATTCAGGGGCACCAATATACAAGGAGATTTGTGCCTCAACAATGGCCGAAGCTGTGGTCTTCACAAAGGTTCCTATGACCTGAGACACATGGCATGCTCACATGAGGCACCCAGGGGGGGATTCTGTCAAACACCTTTCTGTCATTGCCACTAGTGTGACTGTGGAAAAAAACTGTCCTCTTGGATGTTGTGAGGCTTGCATCATGTCCAAACATCCCTGCTGTCTGTATCCACCCCTGCAATCCCCTCGTGCATCTCACATGCTCAATCTCATTCACTCTGACCTCTGTGGACCATTCCCAGTCAGGATTCCCCATAGGAAGCTGTATTTCATTGTCTTTCTTGATGATCACTCTCATCTTGTCAATGTTCAGCTTCTAGCCTCCAAGGATCAGGCCTTAGAGGCTTGGAGAATTGTACACACTTTTTGGGAGAATCATGCTGAACACTGGGTGAAGGTTTTTTGGTCGGACAATGATGGGGAATTCGTCAGCACAGCCTTTACAGCTGCCCTACAGGAAGCCAGGATCAAGCAGTAACTCTCCTCCCCTTATGCTCACCAGTAGAATGGCAAAGCAGAACGGGCCATACATACTCTCCAAGGTCATGTGCTTGCCATGTTAAAAGCTGCAAAGCTCCCACCCAATCTTTGGGGGGAGGCCATCCTGACTGCTGTGTACTTGTGGAATCGCACTGACTCAGCCTCGCTGCCACCAGGGATCATGCCGTTTGAAGTGGTCAATGGCTGAAAACCTGATCTTTCACACTTGTGAATCTTTGGATCTCGTTGCTGGGCATGCATTCTGGCAGAACTTCAAATGAAGTTTGGGGCTCAGTCTTATCATGCACTATTCATGGGATATTCAGATGGCATGAAGAGCTACCATGTCAGGGATTTATCCAGTAGGGCTTTCTTTGTTGCTTGAGACATCGAGTTTGATGAGGGTTCACTGAGTGACTCTGACTCTGACTCTGATGGTATCTTAACCTGTCCTACCTCTGCTTCCACCGGAGCATCGCCCTCACTTGGGAATGACCTCAATTCATCTGACACTCCTCCAAACTTACCTACCAACACTCTTCCTCACAGGTCCTCTCGTGTGTGGTGACAGACTGAAAAGGGGGCTGCCTGGACCACTCAACTTGCTGCCACACGAGCTCATTTCACCACACTTCAGGACTGTCGTGCAGCAGTTGCTGGAGGTGCTTCGGGCGAGGGGGTACCATTGGAAGACATGGATGCCCAGGGACCCATTGGACCTAATGAGGACATACCCGAGGCTGTGGCCAATATTGTCATTGAGGAGCAGGCCCATATCACAATTTGTAGCGACAAGCGCCATGATCCGCTCAGTCCGGGCTATGACATGGCCCTGCCCCCAGCCACCTATGACAAGGCTGTCCAGCACCCAGATGCTGACAAGTGGCTGGTGGCCATGTGCACGAAACTCCAAACCATGAAGGACATGGGTGTGTACAAGATCACGAAGCTCCCTAAAGGATGCAAGGCTATTGGTTGCCGCTGGGTTCTTGAGTTCAAGGAGGAAAACAAGGGTGGATCCAATTATAAGGCCCTTCTCGTTGCTCAGGGTGTCTTGCAGGTCCCAAGAGTTGATTATGGTGCCACCTTTGCTCTGGTTATTAAGCCAGCCTCCATGCGTCTGCTCACTACCCTCGCTTGTATTCACAACTGGGAAATCGACACCTTTGATGCCAAGCGAGCCTTGCTTTGGGGGGTCCTCAAGAAGAAGATCTACATGCTTCAGCCAAAGGGCTTTGAGGATGGTGACTGGAGGGTCTTCATCTGGTTGATGCTACACTCTATCTATTGGCTCAAGCAGTTGGCACTCAAATGGTACAAGCAGATCCATACAGTGATGGCAGATTTGGGTTTCCTCCACTGCAAGTCAGATCATGTCCTGTTTTACTACAATGGGATGGACATGGCGACTGCAAAGGTTCGCACTTGCTGTCTTATCAGGTGGCATGTTGACGATGACAAGGCAGTCTTCAATTTGAGGCCATTTCTCAAATGGGTCAAGCATCGCATTGCAGAGCAGTTTGGTATCAAGGACCTAGGCCAGATTGCCAAGTACCTCAGGGTTCAGTTTGAACAGGATTGTGTGGCTCGCAAGATTTGGATACACCAGTCTGAATACATTGTGTTCCTCTTGCATGAGTACAGCTTGTCCAACTGTAAGCCAGTTAATCTCCCTGCAGACCCCGAAGCCCCACTTGGAGACCCCAGCGCTCACCATCCCATCATTCCCAACCTTGGCTTAACTTACCTTAAGTTGATTGGCGAGCTTATTTATCTCTCCATGAACACTCACCCTGACATATCATAAATTGTCAATGCATTGGCGCAACACAATGCAAGTCCAGAGCCTTGTCACTATGCAGTTGCGAAGTACATTTTGTGTTACCTTGCTGGGACCATGGACCTTTGTCTGGGCTATGTGCTGAATGGAGGAGATCAGGGTTTGCATGCTTACGCTGATGTGAGCTGGGCTAATGAGACAGGCCGTCGCTCGGTCACTGGCTATGCATGAGATTATGCTGGCAGCCTCATCTTCCATGTTCCAAGAAGCAAACAACAGTGGCCCTTTCCTCCACTGAGGCAGAGTACATGGCCACCACGCATGTTACTCAAGAGGGCTTGTGGCTTTGCTTTCTCTTTACCAAGCTCACTGTCCCGTTCACTTCCCCCATCCCTGTCTACTTAGACAACTCGAGCGCAATCGCCCTGTTGGCAGCGGCAAAATTCCATCAGCACTCCACATTAATATCCATTTTCATTTCATTTACTTGCATGTTGACAATGGTCTGTTTGTTTTACTTTGGATCCCTTTTCATCGCAACATTGCAGACATCCTCACAAAGGTCCTTCCATGGCCTGCCTTCGAGAAGTTTCACACTGCACTTGAACTCATAGCTCCTTGAGGGGGTATGTTAAAATAAATGTTTATTCCTATTGCATCATCTCGCTACTCATCCTTACTAGCATTCATACGCATGTACATAGATTCCATTTAGCAGGCATACACTCAACTTCATCCAGATATTCTTACATAATTGCCTAGTATACACGCACTGAGTCTTTCTCGTCTTTCCCTCAGCATTCCATCACACATTATGACGATCGCTGAGGTACATCTATGCATACATTCGTCCATACTCATGTAGCTCATTCAATCTACTTAGCTATCTCTGGGCTAGGTAATATTAGCATTCCATCACACATTGTGACGATCCCTAAGCTATCTTATACACCTCCAACCTGTGCTTGCACAGCTCCAGCATCTGTCTCGCCAGAGGGCAGCACTGGCTTTCTGATCTTCTGTTGTCTGTCTCAGTCATCCATTTATTAATACTGTACTTTCCCTCTGTACCTAAACTCCTAGACACTCCATGTACAGTAGCTAGATTATCAACTTGGACAGACTCCTGTTCCTTCCATAACCTCTATCTCTCTCTGCTCCAAAATACAGGACATGAACAACAGCAAGGGCGCAGCACATAAGCTGAAACTGAAGTCCTACCCATTCACACAACTCTGGAGTTCCAGAGTTCCGCCAGGAGTTGATCAGTCTCTAACACCAATGCAGAAGCTGACATTGCTGGGTTGTACAGTATATGAATGAGCTGAATGATAGTAATGCCATTGTACATGAGGATGATGTGGTTATCATGCAGATAATGGCAAATTACTTACAGGACCTTTGAGATTCAACTATGGCTAGTATTGTTTAGTGTTTTCTGGAATGGATATTTTTCAAACAACAACTTGGGAGGAACAGTGAATAAAATAAAATAATTATACCAATTGTCTAGTCTGGTGTTAGTCTATTATGATACTGACTTGGATGTGTGAGTCCTGTTATTTCATCACAATCATATGTTCAAAGTTCTCATCATTCCATGTAAATCCTGCAGTTCATTGGTCAACTTTATCATAACATACTGTACATCCATGATCCAATCATGATGACTGGCATTTTGGACAATAAACATCATTTGCTGCTACTTTGAAGTACTGTACACAAATAGTGTTCTGCTGATGCAACAAAAAGCAGGGCAGCATGTATCATCATCACCTGTAGTCCAGTCATTCTTATGAATATTTGAGCACTCATTTGAGATCTTTGAATCATTTAACATAAAGACAATGGATCAGGTGATATCAATGTGTTTAGTATCTTAACTATACTAACAAGTCAGTAACTTGAAATCTGCATCACTTTGGGGTCAGATATGTACACTTGTCATCCACCTTCAGTCAAATTGCTCAGCTGTCCAACCTATGTCTACTCAAACTACAACAAACAAGACATTTTCTTTTGATAAGTCTTTCTCACCTTGGTTTACTATTGCCAATCTCACAGCACTGTACAACTGGAAATTTGCACTAAGATTTAGCAACAATGAGTGCCAAGCAGTTGCTTGTGCTCTCTTCAAATACAACTCACATGTGAATGGAATCCATTATCATACACAAGTACTCCATGACCTGCACCCCAGTTATGTTGAATTCAACCTGGCCCCTGCTGAAGAAAAGGAGAGTGCATTTATAAACCCTGACTTGGTTGAGGCATCATTGGATGACCTCTTCAATGCAATAAGTGGGTTTTTGAATTTTATTTATTTCTGTAAATGATTTTTGGCTTGATGAAGAATATTGGTTCTCATTTACTCTCCAGGTATGCAGGCTTTGCCTGCCCTTAACCTTGAGAAGGTTGCAGTTGATGTTTACATCATCTCATGAGAAACTCACAAAAAGGTTGCACATATTAGTGGAAATGTTGCTGTTATGGTTTAGGCTTTTTGTCAAGAGTTTGCAGTGCCCCATCTGTACTGCTTCAATCAGTGCTGTCATCTGAAAGCCATTAAGCCACCAAGGATCTAATGCTGTATGTATGTTTTTTTCTTCTTTTTCCCTTCAATAAATGAAGTTATTGATTTATTTACAAGCTTTTGTAAATCCGGTTAGTATATCCAGTTCTTAGCATCTTTCTGGTCCTTTAAATGCCATGGGTTATTGCATTCAATGCACTGCACTACCACAAGGATAATTCACACTCTCTGTGGATAAAACTACCACCATCATGTCAAAGACAATTAAAAAGGCAGCTGAGTTGGCTATGGATGTGAAAGCTTCATCTGGATGTGTACAGACCCCTTCAAAATTAAATCAGTGAAGGGTTGTGGATGTGTTTAAGTTGACTAGGCCAAACAAAGAGAAAAAGGAGATGAGCTTATTGGAGCTGCAATGGCTGGAGCAGCTCCAAGGACAAATATACATCCTGCTACCCCTCCAATTTGGAATATCCTTCCATGCACACCAATTCCAAGGAGATCAAGCAGACAACTCAGAGGCAGTGAAGCTTTAATCTAGAATATGTACATGAGATGCAAAGCTGCACTGCCTCCTGATTCCTCTCACTCCCCTTTTTTGGTGAGAAAAACTATTTCAATGGAGTGAGCTGTTATCAGCTGCCCCATGTGTTTACCACTTGCCTTCTTGCTCCTTTCAAATCACTTATCAACTATGTCTCCTTTCCCTTTAATGGGACCTTTTGCAATCTTTATCTCAATACCACCCTATTTCTCACCTTCATGATCTATGGAGATCTCACTGTCCTCCAGCACAAGTTGTGCAACACAGGAGAGATTATTTACAGTAAAAATATATCTTGCTTTCCTTTTAACATTTATTTTAGCAGGCTTGCAGCTTATGAGTTGTATGTTTACTGTGCCAAAGGAGATTACCACCAGCACTTTCCCAAACTCAGATGACTGCACCATGACCTTCAGGATCTCCTTCATACCATTCATGCTGTCCTACCTCCACAACTCATTGCAGAGTGTAATTCACCAGAGGTATTAGAGTGTGTACAATTAGAAACCCACAGCAAAAAACCTACGGAAAAAATAGCACAGAGAGTTAGCACAGATGTGAGCTCCACTCCAAATTCTAAAGTCTGTAGCCTGAGCTCTGAGATGGTGTGACAATGTTATAAGTATACCATTCTAACAATGTCCAATACACCATATGCAGACAAATGATAGTGAGCTTCTACTATCTTCTGACATAATTTCCTGATTTCTTCAAATACTAAATAAGATTCAGAGACACAGCTTCATAGTAATGCTCTTTTGATGCATATCCTACACCAACAGGAGCAGATTGTCCAGATCATCAGGAATACGGCATCAGTCATTGTACAGCTTGTTATTGAAGCTGTTCAGAAAAGAAAGCTGATTCCTTATCACATGTCGATCCTCACTGGTACAGGCTGTGTAACAAAATTTTTGACAGGTCATCTAGAATGAATTCACTTAGAACTTGGCATTTATAAACTTGTCTTCAAGGATCTCATTGGCAAACTACAAGGAGCTGGATACTGGGATTTGAAGCATGTTAAGCTTGATGAACAGTTAATCATCTCCCTGAAATACAAAATGGATACTCAGGCTCATATCCCTCCTGCATGTTGCTATATTCACAATATTATTCACACTTATGATAACACTGAGTTAGAAGACATAGAAAATGTGGAACTAGTAAATCTCATTCATATCACTTCACAGATACCACCAACAAATGAGTCCAGAGCACATGGTTGGCTTGTGGATGATGTTCTGATTACTGCTGGCTGAGATATGATGTCTCAGAAATGAAATCAGATAGCTGTTGATCTGTAAACAGACTATGCATGAAAGTAGCCAGAAAGAGGAGAATCAGTCTTGAATTTACAAGGAAACCAGTAGTATTATGTATCATACATGAGTTACTATCATTCATGCATAGTACCATCAGGGACCTTGACAATGAATCAATTGTTCACTGCTCAAATTGAAAGGTGACATACATATGACTCTATTTCTCCTGACATGAGCTCTTTATCTTGGCCTCTCCCTTGGTTGGGTTGGCAAGTTTATCACTCTCAGTGAGAGACTGCCAGAATGCTAGCTTGAAATTTATACCATCACCATCCTCCACCTGGGCGAGCAACAATTTGGTCGATCAAGTATTCAGTATTGCTATCACTTCATAGTGCTAATGGAGTTCCTTTGCTCTAGTCCAATTCATGGCCACCAGTAGCCTTGGATATTCTTTTTGGCAATTTTTGGGACCTGCAGGAAGGCATGTTGGCCTTGTTGATACTGTCATCTTCTCTGACAGTGACAACATCACTCACCATACTAGATGCTCCATGGTGTTAATTTCAGCTACATTGGTATCTTGGCTGAAAAAACATGGTGAGGAAACTCCAATGAAAAACTATGGTTTTTCTATAACCATATAGACTTTTAGTTTTTTTACTTGACAGCACAACAGTCACCCCTGCCTATGTAATGCAGAAAAGTTTTTTCCAGCACTACACTCCCTTCACTAATCTTCTCCTTACTATCAAGAAGATGGGATTCTTACACAGTGCCAGTAGCCTGATTCACTACCATGGCAAACCCTGCCTTGCACCACTAATCAACAGTATTTTACCAATTCCTCTTTCTAACAAGAATCTAGTTATACAACTACTTGCTGGCTTCCATCTTGAAGGCTTCAAGTGCTGGAGAGCTCCTGCCTCATCTGAGAGCTATGCTATTTATCACAAGGCCAAAAACCTCCACCTTAAGCAAGAATCCTTTTTGGGGAAGTATGGTAATTATATTACCATCACTCTGCCTTTTGTGCCATATACCTCCATCCCACAGATCAGTATCTAAGTTTACTTCCTCAGACTTATTTGATTTATTTGTAATTTATCTGACTTGATTTACTAACTATCATTGTAGAGATCCATAGGTCTCTATGGTAGTACATCCCTCTCTACTTGCATCCCCATTAGTCCACTTCAAGTCCACTTCAAGTTCTTTTAGTCCAACATTAGTCCTGGAGTAGTTCTATGCAGGACTATCATAGTCCACTTTGCTCTGGACTAACCTTATCCCCTTTCATGTGATCACCTTATCATGTCCACTTAGCATTTACATTATTTGACACATGTTTCATATATTTCTATCTTTGCTTCATGATATAGTTATATTCTGTTACAGTTTTTCTCCTTTACCATTGCCTTTATCTCTTTTGCTTCCCATGATACAGTAAGCACACCTCTTCTTAGGCTTATTTTGGATGACATGGGATTTCAGTTTGTTCTTTGTAAACCCATTAACTCCTACATTTGTTCTTCTTTGATTCCTTCTATTGTTTTCTCTCTTGTTCTTTGGACAGTGATCTCTTCAGCTAATTCAGCCTTGTAGTCCCTCTTTCCCTCTTTAGTCACTGATGATGCATCACCTTACTTCATCATTCCATTGCCTTCCACCACCTTCTATAATGATGCATCTCTTAGTACTTCTACCTAACCGTCCTGTACCAGTAGTTGTCAAACTCATTCTATGCAATACAAGTGTATTCTTGTGTCCTGATGTTCAATTGACTCAGATCTTCATTCCTCATCTCTATTCCTAGTAATCTTCATTGTCCTTTGATCCATCATCTTCGTCTCCTTCTTAGGTTATGTCTTTTCATGAGTACCTTCCGAAAAATATAAAGACCCAGAGATTTCCTTTGTGTACACTCTGTGTAACAAAAAAACAAGTGTATCATGTGTTCCTTCTATCTAGAGGCAGGACAATCCCCCTTTGTCAATGTCCAGGAGGCTATCATCAAAAGTATTCAGGGGGAAGAGGCTCGCTGGTCATCTGCAGCTCACTCTGTCTTCTGGGCAGAATGGGTAACTATCCTAAAATCTACCAGACTTTTGCCTTACTTCATGGTGCATGGTGTTGAGTCTCTATTTCCATTTAATCTAGCAGAGGCAACCTTTCTTGTTCCTACTCCAGACACTGATCATACATCCAGATCTGATCTAATCTCTTGGCATGCCTGCCAACTTCAAAAACAGGTAGAAGATATAGGTACTACCTGGGAAAGAGTACTCCTATCATGGTTTGCATCCACCAAACACTTTTAGGCACAGTTAAAGAACTGGATCCAAGACCACAACTTCCAGCCAGGAAGTCTTGGCTTGATTCAGAATACTTGGGTCAAGAAGGAGTTGAACCAGAAGATGAAGCCAAGGTACTTGGGTCCAATGGTGGTTGTTAAAAGGACTACCAGGGGTTCATACCTGCTGACAGAGTTAGACAGGTTGATCTCAAAACTAAGGTATGCAGCCTTTCGGTTGCTGCCTTACTTTCCAAGGGTAAAGATCACCATCCTGTTCACAGAACTAACCAGATTGGATGACCAGGAGCTAGACGACCATGATGCTGAGGAAGATGAAGATGATGCAATCCCAGACAACTAGCATGACAACATTCCAGACGATTCCATTTCATCCCGGGTTTCAGCTGGAGCCCTCTATTTCACCCCAGTATTCATCCAGTGACACCTCACTCTTCCAGTATCCCATGCATTGACAAATAGAAGTACTTAATTCCTATTGAAATATTTAGGATTTATTCTTATCTTGTCTGGGTTGCTCTTCATGATTACTAATTCATTCTAGACTCATGACATCATTGTTCTAGACCGATGACGTCATAATTCTTATCTTCAGATGACATCATATTATATCATGATGGTGACATATCACACCATTCTCTTGGCATATTGCGCCATAGATAAGCACACCTTTTGCTATTGGCTGTCTATTGTTGCGCACTGCTGCGCATTACACAGCCCTTTATCCTTTATGGATATTTCCACAATACGTGCAAACAATCCTGTACTATATATAAACCCAGCTCTCTCTGAGCCTACAGTCTATGTTCTTTACTTTGTATCACGTTGTGAATAACTTCTAGCAACTTGTTTGCAAGTGCACTACAGCAAGTGAGTACTCTCCCTCACTGGATTTATCCTTCTGCTGTTGCCTCTGCACCAAAAGAGACTTGCAACCTCTTTAGGTTATGAGCTCCACTTAGGCACAACAATTGTCCTCTGATGTCATTACCCCACCTCGCGATGTACAATGCACTTGCTCTTGGTTCGTTCTACATTGTTTTTATGATGATGAGCATGTTGTTTGGGTTCATGGGTTGGGTCCAAAGGATCTGGGGCAACAATGGCCTGCTTATATTAGCAGAGCTGTATCTCATCTTTACTCATGTTATGATTGCATGGATGAATGCTAACCTGGCTTCATGTAGGAACTCTATTGTTCCTACTCAGGTCAAGCCCCCAGTATCTTTCCTACCCACCATTGTACGTGGAAGTGTCACATCGACTTCGATAAGGACTCCTATCCTATCTTGTGCGGTGACCGTTGCATTCATCCGAATTGCACAAATCGTCGTAAATTGGCAGAGTTTCCTCCTCCACCTGGTACCATCTATCATCTATTTCATCCTCCTCCTTCTTGCACTCCTCCTTTGACTTCTCTCCCATATATTGACTCTCCGGCTTCTCACCTTCATCCCCAATTATCAAAATCTCAGTGGAATAATCTTTCACTGATTCCTGTACCTCCTCCTCCTCGACCAATCAATCCAACTTCTTTTCATTGCATCTGTGCCCACCATGATCTCTGACGCCTCTTCATCCCGTCTTCCACTAGTCCAACCTATTCCAGTATGCCTTCCAGAGTTCCCTCTGAGGAACAAGTCCTCCCCTTCGACCTCACCTGGTCTAATCTATCCTTCAACATCGAACCTTGGTTCAACAGAGAGATCAACCCAAGACTTCCATGGACTTACTTCGGTATCTCTATTAGAGCTCGTCAACATTGACGTGATTCTCCAGACAATGAACAAAACTTCCAGAGTCTCATCTGTCTCCGACGAGGAGCTATACGACTCACCGATGATGGAGAACATAGACCCGAACGACATGGTGTTTGTTCTCGACAAAGCACTAGAGCCAGGCGAAATTATGGATTACGATCAAGCATTCAATCCATTACAGATCGATCCAACTCTGAACAATCGATTCGTTATGTTGCCGAGGGAGATTCTTCCCCCTACTCGAGTCCAGCGACATCAGTCCATACACTATAGAGATGCTGATACGAACATTCTCAAAGAGGCTTTTGACGTTCCCGATCTGTTGATCAGACCGGAAGTACCTCTCATTCATGTCAATGCTCAGTTGCATCGCAACCCTCTCTCCATTTCCTCTCGCATATCGCAAGTTGTTCAGATTCCGACTCTCTACTGTGGTGAGCTTCTCCCACAGATAATCATCGAAGAAGGCCCTGTCCGGTACATTCCGGAATAGGATATTATTTTCAAAGGACTCATGTACTGAAACAAACCTACCACCTCCTTCTACAAAGGATTGGATTACGCTTTTCCGGTTGAAAGATACCACTCTACTCCTGCTCAACCTGTCCACAACCAAGGTTTTGAGATTGTTCAATGGGATCATCACACGTTCAATGACTACTTCATGCTCTTTTATCAGAGTCTCAAGCCTAATGAGGTTTTGGATCAACAGGTTCTTCAAGAGATCTATGAGACTCCTGAACATTTTATCTACTCGGAAGGAGACGTTGTTTGGAAGGATGGTCGGCACCAGTATATGCATCATGAATTCAACTGCCTCCACTCCTTCTCCGGATACCCTAACAATTCCAACATTCCAATGCAGCGCATTTGGAATGAGTTGATAGACGCTAGGTGGCGACAAGTATGGACACAGAAGAACCCTTGGTTCGATATCATGAAGATGCTTGGCACTAACTATATGGGTGCTTTATTAGATCTTGGTCATGATGTCCCTGATCCCTACCGAAGGGGCCACATCCTTCTTTACCACCGCGTTGTCAAAGAAGAAGAACAACTGGCACAAAGAATACTGCCTCATTCACGGGTCAGAGCTGCTCAGCTTCCCAGTCGACATATGACCATTGCTGGTCCAATTAGGAGGTCGATATGTGAATCACGACAAGCCCGGATACGTTCGGAGTACCCCCACACATCTTAAATTCTATACAGGTTCTCATCTTCATCTTGTTTTGTATGGAACTAAGGACTGCATTCCTCCTTATTATTCTCATAACTGACTGAAGATAGGTTTTAGGGTGAGAAATGGACAATATTCTTCTATTCCAAATCCCCATTTCTTTGTGTCTCTGGACTTTGATATGTTTGAGAAGCTTGTACGTTCTGATGAATACATTCTGGAACAAGTACAAGTTAGGAGAGAACAGATTCCCTTAATACTGCGAATAGCTCGACAGCTAGGTTCCACATCTACAAGAGAAGATGAAGACACCAACGAGGAGAGAAATGACGACATAGATGAATGATGACAGATGGAGACGATGACACTCAAGAAGATGTCGACCTTGTCACAGACCTTCTTATTCCACCTCAACCGGTTCCCATTCATGTGTCACATATGCTAATCAGAATTTTATGCAGACTTTCATCACCAACATCTTTATCTTCTAAAGCAGTTTCAATATGTCTTTCACCATCAACTCTGCCATTCAGGCTTGCTGACCTGCACCAAAGTGTTTGGATGCGGATACTTAGTTACAGTATTGTATGATGCTAGATATTTGACCCGAGATTTGAGTTTTCACCTTATTTCCACGGTCCAAATGCTTAGCTAATTGAGGGACATATAGACCATAGTGTCTAGTATATACCTCTATTTTTCCTTATTTGTTCATTCACAGGTTGCAGAGAAATAAAATGATTTCTCTCAACATACTTTTATTACTACCTACAACTACATAGCTACTCATTTTCTTAATATCTCTTTTACCCTTTAGTACTTAGCCAAGTGTCAGAGGAGCAAAGGAGCATGTGACCTCAGTTGCAAATCACCTGACTCAGATCATGTGACTGTGCACAGCATGAGTCATAATGAGTCATAATGAGTCAAAGTGAGTCAAATGAGGACCAAGCAAAGCACTGCCCCTAGGCTGGCAAAATGATCATGTGACCTGCACAGCATGAGTCATTG
>JBBPRR010000148.1:0-38621 GCA_038093115.1 Hortiboletus flavorubellus
GAGTCAGCCGCGACTGACTGCGACGGACTTTGCGGCTGACTCTGAAATCGCTGGTCCCTATTTACGCTCGAAAGTTCACACGCGCAACTCTTTCCACTTTTTCATCCTCGTCTTCCACTTCCACACCCACCTACTCGACCCTCTAATGTAGGAGATTAAATAGTAGTAATAGAGTCAACCATAATCTAGCAGCGTATTTCACCAAAGTTCGCTGCATCTATGCGATGAAAATAAACTGTGAAAATTAACTTTGTTAGATTCGTTACTATGCCGCTCCAGAAACAATAGCCAACAATCGAAGGCGATTGTGATTTGCAGTATGATGATGCCGGCACCGTCCCGTCGTCGTGAAAGCGATCCATTGCAGGATGAGTTCAAGTCCTTTGTGTTATTGTTCACGCTCATTAAATTAAGGCCCGGTAGATACCCCGTTGATACGTCGAGCTGACAATTGGGATCGACACTACATATGCCGCGAAGCATGCAGGGCCATGGCTCAAACATCCTTCCGCGATATTGCATATCATCCTCCCCACTAGCTCTTATAACCGTTCAACAACTACAATGGGAAATTCTATTAGTCGAGTTGTTCATTTCCAACGTCTTCTGGAAGTAGGTGAATCACGTTGATCGGAAATAGCTGATGAAGTTGAAGCTATATTACAGGCGCTGGACCTTCTCCCTCTGTCTTCATACTCCTGGTCTCTCTCAGTCGTACGCTAGGCATTCATCCAATCTTGCAGATTGGGTTACTAATATTACCCTCTAGCTCGATATTGGAACAGGAGTCACTCATCAGGCCACATCGGCTGAAAACCTGGCAGGCTGTGAGCGACAGAATTACAAAGATGATATTCACGAGGTGCTACCCATCTTCTTTCGTCTCAGCGAAATTGACATTAAATTGCAGTCCTTGGGGAAGACCCTCAGTGGTTCCTCTGATGTGACTCCCTCCCAGTGTTCCCCCCCCAGTGCGATCGTCAATTCTCCCCCACTCGACCGCTTCGACACCCTTCCATCGCAGCGTTCCTCGCTCGGTCTTCAGCCACCTTCATTGCAATACAAGCGCAAGCGCGAGGACAAGGAAGGCTTTCCCGAAACTCCATCATCCAAACGTCGTTTTCTCGCTCGCTCGCTCTCCTGGGCCATCTCCTCGCGCCAGCTGACAACCCCATTCACCTCCGAGCTCAAGCGAAAGTGGGAAGATGACATTGTCGAAAGTTCCCCCTCGAAACGCCCTAACCGTGGCTCGACGTCTTCGTTAGCCCGCTCCTCACCTCCTCTCGTGGCGCCACCCCTTCCAGAACCGAGCGTCCAATCACCCTCAACTCTGTACAAGCGCAAGCGTGAGGACAACTCTCTTCAAACCCTCGCATCCAAACGCCGTTTTCTCGTTCGCTCACTCTCCCAGGTCATATCCTCCAACCCGACTTCTTCTGTAGCTCGTTTCTTACCTCGTAAATCCGTGGCATCATCCCCTCTTGAAGTGAGCAACGCAACAAATTCCAATCCTTCCACTCACGCCCAAAACAGGTTCGAACGTCAATACTTACCCTCCCAAACGAACTCCTTGACGAGATTGTAGTACATCTCGATACTGATTGCTTGAAGGCCTGCAGTAAAGTATCCATACTGTTCAGAGAAATTTCAGGTCCCCGCTTTCTGACCGCTGTCGCATTTAAGCCTTCTAAGTACTGGTTTTCAGTCGAGGGGAAGGACATGGCAGGTCTCCTGGTTTGGAGACGCTTGAAGTCGTTTGTGCCTCCAACAAACATCCTTTTCAACGTCAACAACGACACCGACCTTCGTGCGCTTGACATTTTTTTGAGGACCCCGCGGGCAGCCAATGATCTTTGTGTCTTTCTCAATTGCAACAACTCGGTTTCACCACCTTTGATCGCGATGGTCATCAAGACTATGATAGACTCTAGATGTTGCCACATATCATTCACTCACATCTCCTCGACCCTCCCCGATCGCGTGCCCGTCAGGTTCCCGAAGACTCCTTATCCTTCGTCCAGCAATCTAGAAACCTTTTGGGTTGACAGCCACTTGGCTTTTTCTCGTTCCCTCATCTCTTTTACCATTGGCATCCTCCGCTATTCACCACTTAAAGACCTCTCCCTACGAAGTACAGGCCTCGGTCGCACCATGTGGAGCAAGCTACTATCCTCGTTAGCCTTTCCCCAGCTGGCCAATCTCGAGTTGGATTGCGTGTGTCCTATCAAGACTATCTTGGACTTCCTGAGGCGTCATCCTACACTCCGTAAACTCACTCTCCACGGCTCCGGAAACGTGACGCAGAAGCACGTTTCACGTTATTCCTCCATCCATCTCCCTTCCCTAAGCCATCTTGCGGGACCTCCAGCGTATGTCTCCGCACTTGCAAAGCACCTTCAGAATACCGGAGCAGTGCGGTCGCTCGGGGTAACCCTCGCAGCCGCACACGCAACGCCATCACTCATTTCTCAGGTGCTGAATACCACTTCTCATTTCGAAAATCTGACTCGCCTTGAGATCACTTTCCGGAGCTCTGAGAGCGTCACCGAAGAAAGTCTTCAGTTTCCCGAGCACGAAAGACGTGTCAGCCGTGTCACAGACCTCGAAATAGCCCGTGATTGGGACATCGGAACCGTAGTTGCCAGCCCTGTTGTGAGTTATTACAGATATCCCATCATATCAAAGCTCATATCCCATCAGCCACGTTGTGGGACGTGGCTGCCAGCCTTCCCAGCAGCACGGAATGTCAAGCTGATTTCAAATGGTTTGGAAAACGAACAGCAACTACGCCAGGAGTTTCTAAAACATGCTCCTCCCCATCAGCCCATTTTCCTTAAAGTGTTGTGTTTCTAATCAATGTTGTGATTTGAATTATGTACGGTATGCCCGTTCTTCCCACTCAAGCACATGGTCTAATCTCGCTCCCAGCCACTACCACTATATTGTGATTTGAACTATGAACAATCAGCATGTCCGTTCTCTCCCATTCATATGGTCGAATTCAGCTCTTAGCCACTACCGCTCCTGTATTTTTCAAACTCAGATAGGACTGACGTTGAATCTGTGACGTGCTGAGTCTGAAATGGGCTGTCCCTATTTAGGATCGGCATTTTATCATACCACTCTTTCCGCTTCCCACATCAAGAACCTCGACTACTACTTAGTCAATACATTGTTATGTACATAGAATATCTCTCTGTAAATGTACAGTATATCCATTTGTGTTGTACGAGGTATCATTTCAGTGTCATAAGCATAAGTGAGAGCAATCAGAATACCCCTCAAGTCTTCCAATTGTGAGTATGATCAGAATGTGATTCTGCGGTTGCTTACCCTATTCAAAGGTTTAATGTAAATATCCCCTTGGAGAAGGGGGATGACAATGTTTCCATCACTATAGCTACACAACAACAACAAAAAACCATTGGGAACCCATATACTTCGGCGCTGGTATGTTCCTCAGCAACCTAATTGTCGCGCTGTCGTTAACGTTGTGTCTGGTAGAACAATAGGGGGCCAGGCTATAATGTTGTGATCAGAGGTATGTACCGAAATCTATTACCCTCATGGCGTTTGACAACCCAGAATCTTCCCAACATCAGAACTTGGCTTTATCCAATGCGATCCGCACGCTCACAGCAATCTCCCAAACCATACGTATATCTGATCACGGGCAGTTGTTGGAATGCTTATTGGTCGAGCGACAGGCTGGGGCGTTCACAAAGCGAAACGTGCAAGTGATCAACACCGCTCTCAGTCGAGCCCCATTGGTCGAGGCTCACCGTGCAGACCTTGAGGCTCAGGCTCAGGCTGTCGGTCCATTGCAACCACCGTACCGACCATATCCGCGCTTCCGCCGGTTTGGTCCTCCTGAAGCACAGACGAACGATACCACTTCCCCCTCGACCATCACCTCTCCTCAAGCTCCTGATAACATGACTCCCGGCCCCGGTCCGGGTCCGCCCACCGAAGCACACACTAACGATACCACTACCCCCATTACCCCCTCGACCATCACCTCTCCCCAAGCACCTGATAACAACATGACTCCCGGTTCCGTTCCGCCCACCGAAGCACAGACCAACGACACCACTACCCCCTCGACCATCTGCTCTCCTCGAGCACCGCCCACCGAGGCACAGACCAACGATACCACTATCCCCTCGACCATCCACTCCCCTCCAGCACCGCCCACCAAGGTACAGACCAACGATACCACTACTCCCTCGACCATCCGTTCTCCTCGAGCAATGACTCTCTCCCGCAATGATTCCGTGAGTGCCCTCCTTTCTACTTTGTCTTACCCCATCGAACAATCCCATAGATCGGAGGCCGCTCCGACTCATCTGAATCACCGTACCTGACGGCTGTATCCCGACCGTCATCTCGTGGTCGACTTCAAAAGCCGTACGACGGTTATTCGCGCGCGCGGAGCAGTCGGTCCTCTAGTCCTGTATCCAGTGCGCTTCCGGCATCAATCCCCATTTTACTAGCTAAATATATGTTTCAGTGCCGTTTCACCCGCGAAGACGTTCCCCAACCCGAACTGCGCTTGCTGTAGGCAGAAATTCAACGCCATCCGCCCCTCCCGCCTCTTTCTCGGAAGAGGAGGAAATGGCTGTCGAAAGATTAGCCTTTCAACCATGCACCGAAACAAATGCACCAAATATAGTTCCCGCTTCTGTCGCCGCCGCACCTCTCGACATCAATATTGTGATGACCCCCCAGCCCCACATGCCAGGCCATCTGCCCTCGTGCGCTCCTACCTCCGTCGCCCCCATGCCTCTCGATCGTGATACTGCGATGACCCCCCAAACCCCCATGCCAGGCAATCTGCCCCGCACTCCCGTAACAAATGTTCCCGATGTAGTCCCCACCTCTCTCAATGCAATCCCTACCCCCGTTATCCCCCGGCCTCCGGTGACCCATGAAGAATTTACGACATCGTCAAACATACATCCTCCTGCTCCTAGTCGGCCGTTGCGGATCCCCGATTCTTTTGACAGCATTATCCAGCGCACTGTCATGGAGCGGTTGACCCTGAATTCTTCTGAGTTCGTTCAAGCTACGGTCTCTGGGGTGATCAATGGCTGCATTCCTCGTTTGGAGGAATTGATTAACGCTAAGATTGCTTCCCTTACTTCTGACCGCATTATAGGCTCACGCGCTGCTGAGGGTTCCGGAAATGACGGTTGGGAAGGTGACAATGAGGACGAATCGCCATTGCCAAAAGCCAGGAAAAGGCCAGGGCCCCGCGGCCACATGAACCACCTCCATGTATGGCGTATTCTGAGACCTGCTCATCACTACTAATAGTTTCTCAGTTGGCCTACAGGAAATACCTCACAGAGAAGGGTGTGATGGCAACTCGATCCTCCAAAGGCCCTGCCCCGATTTTCGTGCAAGCCCCTCGCGATCAAGTCCAGGGATTTAACCAAGATGGGAGCTCTCCACCCACCATCGAAAACGTTGCTATCGATTGGACTAGTTCACTGAATACATCCCCTTGGAACCAAGAGACGATACGCTTACTAGCAGCGGACTTCCACGCGAAGATTAAGATAGGAATATATCCAACCGTTACCTACGATGCCAACTGCATGAGTGTCAATGCCCTTCGCCATATTTGCGTGCAAAAGTTGTCTCGGTCCCACGACACATGCCGACAACAAGCGGAATTAGATGCACAGCCTACTATAGAACGACGACAAGAAGCCGTTTCGAAGCTATGTACCATCCGAGCCACCCAACTGAAGAATGACAGATCCACGGCTCGGAGATTGGGCGTATGTTACCATGTCTGTGTATGTATGGTTCACTGACTCACCTCCTAGACATTCACGAGACGCCAAAGGATCGCCCAAGAGAATCACTTCCATGATTCTCAGAACTGGGACACAATCTTCAAGATCATCAATCGACTGGGCGCGGAGGGAATGAGTGGGGACGAAACGGACACTCCCACAGGGGCGCATCCAAAAGCCGTGAGGCGCATTGAAATCCCATGGATAAGTCCTCGTATCTCGCAGCTGTTCGAAGTTGTAGACTCTTATGAGCCCTCACTTCGAGTAGAGAACATGCGCTCACGTTCAGGAAATGCCCCATTCCGTCGTCACTACGAGTCACGCTCGAAGAACATTCGAGCTAAGGCAATTCCTAACCTTCCACGCAACTGGTACGATGACACATGGTTTAGGGGCTTGCCCGCTGGACAACGCACGCACCTCTCCGCGATTGCTGATTTCGAGATACCCACACTAGTAAGTGCCATCTTTCACGCGTGACTTGAAACTGATGGAAGTTCCAGAAACCCTATCATCTCTTCCGGGGGTCCTCTGGACCCTCTTGAATTCCCCCCTCGCTGGCCCACTGACCGGTCCCCTAGTGGCCCACTCATATGTAGTCACAACAGAAGCAAAGTATGTACATAAATAAGTTCGGCGAAAATATCTGTGTAATAAGAGTGAGAACATGTATCCCCTTCACACCGTAACTCTGGCAACGAGCCAGAGTTAGAGTATGCCCCATAATATGTTCGAAGAACATAATCGGCAACAAATGCCAACTCCGTGGCTACAACAAATTTTATATTATCTTTTGAATATGTTGCGAAATATGTTAGCATGACAGACCCTTGGTTATTGTTTAGAATAAATTTAGCCATACTATTCTTCCTCTTTCGGATTACTAAGTTTTTCTTGCAGAGTTGAATACATTTTCTAATGATGTTGTAGAATATTTAATGCAAACTTATTGTTTTTCTGAGGTAGAATTTGTTTATGACTATGTATTGACTAAGTTGTTTGAACTTATCCGATCTTGCGCGAGGTGTCTACGGGGGTACGTTATGCAGCCTTGACACCTCCCCAGGCCACCTTTTGTCCGCTACTTCTCGGTCCACCGTCCCCTTTGCCGTTCTTGTCCCCTTTCCCGTCTCCCTCCTTGCCCTGTGCTTTCGCAGGCACCGGCGCAGACCCTGGCAATGGCGACGCACGCAACCCGTCCAGCACCCGCGCCGCATATTCTGAATTTCGGATAAACCACCCTGCATAACGCCTCCCGACCGTCGATTCCGCAATGTGAATCATGTTCTGCCCCATCCGACGAGGTCAGCCCCAACCCACCGTCATACCACCCGAAACGCACCTCGTCGATCACGAAATTCAGATCGCTGATAGACATCCATTCGCCGTCGAGCAGACTAGTCCCACTGTTAGACGACGATGCCCCACTGGTGGCCGCTCCTTTTTCCTCGTCCTTGTCTACCCCCGTGGTGATGTTGACGCGACCGATACATCGTCCCGCGTTCTTCATGACCATCATCCAGCTCAGCACTTCCTCCTCATCCACCCCCGCATCGAGGAACCCTGCCAGCTTCCGCGCATCCAGCGAGGTATACAGCTTCAGCAAGCTGCGGAGGACAGGCACGGGCGTTAACGACAAGTAGTGCGCTGTGAGCGCACGCAGGTGACGGTGTGTGGGGTCTGATGCTGTGTTGTTCTGCGCAGACGGCGACGCCGGTGACGCCGGTGTCGGTGGGTCAAGCAACAGTCGCAGAGTGGCCGGGTCATCGTACGGAGGTCCGTTTGCGGTGATGAATTTTGGGCAGGCGTACAGGAAGATTTCTTCAAAGGTACTCAGACCTTCTTCCCTGCGCATGCGTGAGTTCATCCGGATGTTGCTCCTGAAAGGCAAGACTCACCCCCGACCCATGCGTGTCATTTGGTCGCCATATCTCTCACGCACGATGTTCATCACGTTGTCATCCAACCGTGTCGGCGCGAGCGTATTGCACAATGCGAGCAGCGCATACATGCGGTCGGCCGTTTTGTTGATCTATACCGCGTCAGTCACCGCTGGGCACACCCAGTTCCACACGCACCTGGTCATACTGGTAACTCCGCGTGTGGTATTGCCGTGCCCGCATGACCCAGTTCAGACAGCCCGTAAACACCCTGGCCGCGTCCGTCACTCTCCTGAGCATCAAGTAACACACGCCAGCATGGTACGCTGTACTAACGTGGGCCGCAGTGGGCGCCGTGAACGGAGCTTTCTGACCCACACCCAACCCCAACCCTACTTGTTCCACGATCTTGAGCGCAAGCGTAAAGTCGCCGAGAAGGACGTGGACGCGGAGGAGTCCAATGAGGGAGAAATACCCGAGTTGGCGATACAGCGGCCGCGTGCCATACTCGCCCGCGAGGTGCCTGTGCCGCGCGTCAGCTGCGTTCTTCCCGCTTCGATGGAACAGGACGTACTCGATCTCCTCGTCGGACTTGCCTTCAGCACGGGCCTTGAGCCATTCGTTGACGTGGCTCTTTTGGATGAGGGAGTAGAGGACGTTGAGGACGCTGTAGCTGCTCCACGCTTGTGCGCCGCCTTCAGAACCGAGCATCGCGAGCTCGTCGTCCGTTTTGGTCGCGGGACGCGATCGGAAGAGCGCAAAGGATTGGAATTGGTATATGAACTCGTCGATGATATCCCACAGCCATTGCGCAGGGAGCGAGAGAGTCACGGGCCCATCGGAATCTATGTCGTACCCACACAGATGAGGGTGATCGGCAACACATCGCACGCGATCACGCACTGAGTAGGTAATTGAACAGCTCGCAGCTGTTCTCGTACGAATGGAAGCGATCATCGATGTTGGGTTGTAAGCGGGAGTAGACGTGTCGATAATAGAGTTCGCGGTAGAGGACGAGAAAGATTTGGTGGTCGTTGACGAGCGGGGCGATGATCTCTGCTTCGGGCCACTCTGTTTTTGCGTAGAATTTTTCGGTGAGACGGTTCCAGCCGGATTCGTAGGCGAGTGTGATTTCGGGGAGGTTGTTATCCAAGACAGCTTGGTGAAAGTGGACGATGAACTGGTGGAAAAAAAATGATGGGTTGGATGAGAGGGTGATGAAAGCGACGACTTACGCGCTTGACGACGTCTGGGATCTGGGCAAAGGCGGTTTGTTGTGCGATCTGGGCCTGCATGGCGAGGAGGGCGGTCTCGTCGAGCTGGAGGTTGCTGGGGTCGTCATAGATGTCGGTGGTGGGGTAGGACGGGATGGCGAGGGGGATGTCGACGTCGTTGATCTCGTCGTCGAGGTCGGGCTCGGCAGCCCATAGCGCCACACGTTGTGCAGACATCCCTTGGAACGTGCAGGACGGTGAGCGCAAACGTGTTTTTTGGTGCTATGCTGACACGAATGGAAGGTAGTTCCCATCTCTAACTGTGCTATAGTACAGGCTCTGAATGTACCAAAAACATGGACTCTCGCATGCAATAAACTCTGATGAAACGCGTTCAGGACGAGTGGTGAATCCAGTTGGAGGTCCCCGGGGCCTGGCAGCGGCAGATAATGGGAAACCGTGTTGCGTGAGCAATCATGGGATCGAAGTGTTGGTTTGATGCAGGTGAAACACTGCACTCACTTGCGGCGAGCACGGATCGCACTGCACTCGCTGCGGTCAAGCATTCGTTGGATATGGAAACTCGGATGGGTGTGCCCCTTGTGTGGAAGATGGGAGACACTGCCTAGTGAACACGCTCGACGTTGGAGACGGACACAGGAATTCGAGCTGCGAGGGGCAGTGCGGTGTGTGGTCGCGTGTTGTCATCAGCCCATCTTATCTCTCCACGTCGTCACTCTTTCTTCTCCCACTCCCCATCCCATCCTCAATCATGTCCTGGAAACTCGGCTCGTCAAAGAGTACGTCCCCGCTCTCCCGATACCCCGATCCCCCCTCACCCCCCACACAGAGGCCAAGGATATCGCTATCCTCTCGGGATCCGTTACCCCGATACCGTCGCGGCCAACTACTCCCAGGCCTCCTGGTGCCGCAGAACAACATGCCCACCTCCGCTCCGGCATGCTCACCATTCGCATCTTCTCCGGTGCGTCCCCCTCATATCACACTTCGCATCCGCCCTGACCGAACCGCATCCGTCACAGGCCGCGGCCTCTCTCTTGCCCCTGGCATGCAGGTCCCAGAAGTCATCCAAAAAGCGCTCGACGCATCGCCAGCACCAAGGCGACCCGCCAGCAACCGTGAGAGCTTGCAACGGAAGCGCAACTGGTGGCTTCCCTACATCGTCCTCGAATTTGACAACAACCAAGTCCTCGTGGACGCCATGGGCGGCGATCTCTCAAATCCAATATGGAACTACCGCACCACATTGTGCGCCGTCCTACTCTGGACCCTCGCACACAGACTGACCACCCCGTCTGACAGCGATGTGTCACGCACCTCAAATATATCCGTCTCTGCTTACCTACGTACCGCTGCAGCCGTACACAGCCAGAAGGACATGGGAAACGACTTGCTTATGGCACGCGCCCAGATAACGCCAGCGCTAGATGGTCATGTGCGCCTCTTGCCATCGTCGTAGCGCTCACCCCTTACTTTTGCCGCAGTATGCATCCGATCAATGGTATGCAGCTACCGCCGGTAGTGGCTCTTTTCATCTCAAGGTGGATTACCGACCCACCCGAGCCGAGCCACTCACCATCGAAGCATTCGACTTGCTCAAGGTCATAGGAAAGGGCTCCTTTGGCAAGGTCATGCAAGTTCGAAAGAAGGACACCATGCGCGTGTATGCTTTGAAAACGATACGAAAGGCCCATATCGCTTCCCGCCCCGGCGAGATCACCCACATTTTGGCCGAGAGGACAGTCTTGGCGTTGGTGAACAACCCGTTCATTGTCCCTCTCAAGTTTTCCTTTCAGAATCCGGACAAGCTTTACTTGGTCATGTCATTTGGTGCGCGTTTCTTCTTGCGAGCTCACGCTAGAGTTGATGTCGATCGTCCCCTAGTTAACGGTGGAGAGTTGTTCTATCATTTGCAACGAGAAGGCAAGTTCGACCAAGACCGTAGTCGGTTTTACGCTGCAGAATTGCTTTGTGCACTGGAGCACCTCCATAGCTTCAACGTCGTATATCGCGATCTGAAGCCAGAAAACATCCTGTTGGACTACACGGGTCATATAGCCCTCTGTGATTTTGGCATGTCCTCGCCTTGTTCGTCTCGATCGCCATCTCACATTCACATCAGGGCTCTGTAAACTGAACATGTCGGAAACGGAAAAGACAAACAGTGACGTTTACAATATTGACTCTTGGTATGGCTATTGATGTCGCCCTTAGCATTCTGTGGAACTCCAGAGTATATCGCACCAGAACTCTTGGAAAGTCAAGGTTACACCAAGACTGTCGATTGGTGGACACTCGGCGTCCTTTTATATGAGATGATGGTGAGCACATCCTTTCATTGACAGCGCCGCAACGCGTGCTAATCCATTGCCAGACTGGTCTCCCACCATTCTATGACGAAAACGTGAACACGATGTACCAACGGATCCTCATGGACCCACTCGTATTCCCATCCGACATATCTGGGGAAGCAAAGAGTGTCATGACTGGGCTTCTTCAACGCGATCCAACTCGACGGCTCGGGGCAAATGGAGGAGAGGAGATCAAGAGACATCCCTTTTTTGCGAAATATATCGACTGGAACCTGTGAGTGTGGCAACAAGTAGTCGTCTTTGAAGACGAGATTAATCTCGAAACACAGACTCCTACAAAAGAAGATACAACCGTCATTCAAACCAAGCGTGGTAAGCAACCCTAGCGACGCCATGCCTTTACCCTTTTATATGTTCTCACGTGGTTGCCATAGGAATCGGTGCTCGACGTTGCCAACTTTGATCCCGACTTTACAAACGAAGAGGCCCAGGATTCGGTCGTGGAGGACTCTCGCTTGTCAGAGACGGTCCAGGACCAATTCAGAGGGTTTACGTACAACCCAGCCAACGAACACCTCAGCGAGAGCGTCAGTTATGGTCATGCCATGGGGTGATCCTATAAGCAAGGGTCCTTTACGCGCGCTGGTCGTAGTTGTGGATCCGAACTATTCCTGCCTGTATTTTTTTTTCCCTTTGATTTAGGAAGGTATCCCATTTCGTCCTGCGACGATGCGTGGATTCAAGAACAATTCTCCTCGGCAGGAATTTACCTTTTCATTTTCTTCCCCTTTTCTTTGCGGTCGTCGTTCCGGTACCCTTGTCGAGGACACTTGTATCATCTATGCGATCGGAGCGCCCGCTTTCTTTTAGAGCAGCATCCGAAGTGAAGGCACTATTTTCCCTTTCG
This sequence comes from Hortiboletus flavorubellus, assembly GCA_038093115.1. Lineage (NCBI taxonomy): Eukaryota > Fungi > Basidiomycota > Agaricomycetes > Boletales > Boletaceae > Hortiboletus > Hortiboletus flavorubellus. Next base: position 12,139 of record JBBPRR010000148.1, read on the forward strand.
TTGCATCGTCGGTCATGGTCATATTTATCATCGCTCTCCATCCCCTCCCATTAACTACTACACACGCTCACGCCCCCTTTTGTGTCCACTACTTTGTACTTGCTAGTCGAGAGAAGCAGCGTTGAAATGTCGATGTGATGCCATGCCATGCGTCCGTCTACCTCTATGCTCTCGTCGTGCGTCTTGTCAAAAGTTCGTTCAACGAGCCACCCATAGAATCTAACACTGTCGATGCGACAACAATACAACGAATTCGGCTACAGACGAACAAGATCTCTTTCCCTCTCCTTCCATACACTCGGCAGGCAGCCAACCATGACATTCCGTAGTTACGTCCCCCCCTCCCCGTGACGCCCCCGCGATCGCTCCATCCTCAAATCAACTGTCACACGTTCCCTCGTCCTCCCATACATCTGTCAAACGGGGGTCGTTCGTCGAGGACGGCGTCAGATTGTGACGCGAGACAAGGGGAAAAAAAAAAAAGGTGCTACGATCGGCATCTTACCTGTACCCCCCGGAACGTCGTTCTCCGTCCACCATTTCGCCGTCCAAAGATGACCGTCTGCAAAGCGAGAGAGAAACGGGGGGGTGAGCCTCCCGGGAATCGGATCGAGGACGTGTTTCCTCACCATACACTGCCTCTTCGCCGCCCGTATAAATGGTCTGGTTCGAACGGGGAAAACCCTCACGCGTCAGACGTGCGAGCGTCTCGAGTGGCCACGAAACACGACGTACCGCGGTCGTCCATGGTAACACGTCCGCACACAGACACGAATACGAATTCGTGGGCGTCGGTGCGTGGGCTGATGTCGACGTCGGCGGCGATGGCGATGGCGATGTCACGGTACTACTAGTCGGGCTTGGCGCGCTCGTCGTCGACGACGACCCGCTGGCCATGTTGTTCCGGATATTGTCCCATTTGCTGTTTGGATAGCTGGGGGAGGGTTGTGCCGTTGAACATCTCATCCAAGCATTCACGAATGCAGGACTTACTGTATGTGGTTCTGTAAGAGAACGAAAAAAAAAAAGGTGAGATGGTGTGTGACGGACACGAGCGTCCACATTCTATCGCTCCAACTTACCGGCGTCTGATCCAGCTGACCAAGGGTCACCCCAGCGGTCTGAACGAGCGAATCCGGCCCCGTCTTGTCCGTCGAAAGCTAAGCGTACGTCGTTGAGAAAACCGTGAAACAGTCAGGGGTTGCCCCCCTCCCCCCCAAAAAAAAAACCCTCGCGCAACGAGAGCACGCACCTCCCAGAACATGCATCCCCCCAGCGATTTAGACTTGACGTATTCGGCTTTGATCTGCACGACGTCTGGCACGTCGTACGAAATGAGCTCCCGTTTGACCGGGTCGTACGAGTAGCTCGCAACGTCCGCCGTATCTTCGAACACGAGCGCGCCGGGCAAGGGGAGGTATTTGTAAGAGTAGACGCCGGCCCCAAACGTCCCAGGGCCAACCTGGATGGAAGGGGGGGGAGGGAGATCAGTACAACCCAGAATGGACTGGGACGTGTAAACCCCGATTCACCCCGCTGTACGGTTGTCCTATCCCGTTAGTGTTCTCGAACCCGCGTCCATAGAGCGGAATTCCTGTGTGTATAACCTTCAGACGTGGGTCCTCGCGCGGAGCAACAAAGGGTTGTTACCCATGACGATTTTTCTGGGCGTCGCGCCAGAAGAAATGTAATGCTTGATGGCGGCATCCGTGCTCACGCCGGTCCTCGAGCCGCCGTACAGATTCGCTTGGTTGTCCGCCTGGGATAAACAACGTAAAGAACTGGAGCGTGCTCGTGAAACGAAACAAGTACAAATGTCAGCCAAGATCCAGCATAGTCATACGCCTTGCCAGGAAAAAGAAAAAAGTGAGTGAGCCCCACGGTGTACGAGGGAACGAAATCCGCTGCACCATCAAATTCCAATACGTGAGAACCCGGTCCAACTGCTGGACTGGATAGTATGCATCGTTCTGGGATCCGGCAGACACTGCGGCCTAGAAATCTCGTCGTGATCCACGTCGCGCGTGAGAAAGCTCCGAGCTGACCGTCAATTCATAAGGTATAGTATCCCCGTTTGCAATCGCAAGATCGTCAAAGGCATTTCTTATGGATGTCATGAGATACAGCAAGCCTTGACCCTCCGCCCCGTTTGCTGGATACTCGAAATCTATGTCTCTACGTGGGCCCGTGTTAGGCATCGAAGACAACACGGGAGCAAGACACCCACATTCCGTCGAACCCATAATCTTTGACTAGTTGAACGACACTCGCGACGAAATTCCCCCGGAGGTCGCTATTGGTCAGGAAAGCGAAATGGCCGTCCTGGGAATACGTCCATCCACCAATAGACAACAAGACTTTCAGGTGTCTTTGGGATTGAAAGTGAGTTTCCATCGAAAAGAGCACTCAAGAAGCCTACCGATGGGCTAGCTTCAACAAGTAGAGCTGGACGCGACGTCGGCGATGGTCGCATGCAGGACTAATTTTGTGGACGTCACCTGTTTCAAACAGCCATACAAGTTGTTCCCTTGGTCGTTCCAAGAGTCACCAGGAAAGTGTTTCTTTCAGCAACTGTCAGTCAAAGACGTCTTGCCCTGGCGATGGACTGCAACGTGCATACCTCTTCATCAGCCCAGCTGTCCGTAAGGAAGACCTCGCCGGTGTCAGCGGACACGTCCGCAAACGCATACAAGATGTGTGTCAGTTGGCTTGGGTCAATATCCGTTGGTTCTGTGACAGATTAGTCACGACAGAAGCGACGACCGTCTGACACATACGAAAGTTGGCACCATATATGCCCCTGTGGACGAGAGGGACGTTAGAGCGTTACCAGAGATCGTAGAAAAACGGTACCAGTTCGTGAAGTATGCAGCTTGGACGTATGAAGTGGAGTCCCGGCGTTGCGTGCTATTAGATGAACGACCTGCTGGAGTCAGTACCGACGCGGTATAGGACGACCCCAGGGTAGATAACAATATCAAAGTTGAAAGCCACTTGGACGAAAGCGTTGGAAACATGGTCAGCAAGCAAACGGGGGCGTCAGCAACCTCACGGGAACTCAGGTGCACATGGTCCTTTTGTAATCGAGAGGCAGGCAGAAAGATCACCGAGGCGGATGAAAACCCAGCCCTCGGCTCCTAGCATCTGCCTCTCAATAAGGTGCGACATGGATTAGTTTGGATGTCCTAGTGCGCTGTCAAAGGGATGCCGCTCATACAAAATCCACCCCTGAAGAACAGAAATCAGCGGCTCAGCAAGCGATATGCCACAGCGAGGCCATGTGGCATAAGATAAACCCGGACTGGTTTCGGAGATAAGCCCCACCAAGTGTCGCGTGATCAGGATCAGAGCAAACCACTGTCCAAGGGCAGGATGATTGACTTACTGGCAAGGGGACACCTCTTCTCGGAAGGAAACTCCTGTACATCCGAGGCGCTACGAAGCTCAGGGACCGGATGCTCCGGTAGCGTGCACCTCTCTCGACGCTTTAAATAACGGAATTACCATACGAAAGCATTAAGACATGGCTGGGAATGTATGGAGCATAGCAACACTACAAGACGCCCCACCAAGAGAGGGTACTTCGAACGAGTGTGGAGGAGGTGTCAGTTTGGGGAAATATGCTGTGTTGATTCGTAGTAAAGCTTGGTTGAGGAAAAAGATGGTAAGTTTGCGGGGACGAGCAAGGACGGCGATGCAGAAACAGGGAAACGCGACAAAAGGATCCAAAGGAAAACGGCTGGTTGAGCAATGCGGATACTGCAAATTGACGTGTTTAGATAGCAACAGTGGTGAATAAGAGAGAGTAGTGACCCAGGACGAACAGACTCCCGATCTGAACGTCCATGATCGAGAAGAACAGTCCACGGTAAAGAAGAAACGATAAGGGAGACAGCGAGAATGTAGTATCAGGAGGTGTGCCGGGCGACGGTGGTATAATGGGGTGCCACAGAAATCCCGACGTTGGGTGGCGGAGTCGACCTCCTTCCTAAAGTCCCGATCACAACGTATTCAGCGGAAAGGCATTCTCGAGCTCGATACAACATCACCTTGGCCAACTTCCAAATTGTTCTTCAAATAGCACACCTCCATCCTCCCTTCGTCCAAACGAACATTCTATCCACAATGTTACACATCCACATAAATAAGCACCGGTTCCCCAACACCTTCAATCTCTGGAATCACGCATTTCAGGTCAAATGCCTTTGCAAGCACTATCTTGAAGATCTTTTGAACATTGATCGATGCGGATGTCGAACAGAAGATTAGCGATGCATGCATTGCTCGCGCAAATCGCTTCGCCTGCGAACGTGTTGGTCGATAGGAGGGAACGAATCGACAAACAGACGAACCTGTTTGGTAATCTCCTCCTGTTCATCCCGCGGGAAGGTTGCAAACGTGTCAAATTTCGTCCCAATTAAGAATGGAATTGCGGTCTGCGAAAGGATGATGTGAGTTTCAAGGGCACGAGACCTCGCTTGGACATCATAAGATCAAGGTTGATCACAGCACTCCCACTGACACGCTCGCGTACCCCAATCGCGTGCAACTTCGCGCAGCCGAACACAGGAAGGCAGCACTGACTCACCTTGTTAAACCCCCTTGCCTGTCGGTACCACTCTTTCACCGAGTTCAGGGTCGACTTTCGCGAAAGGTCAAACATGAAGAGTATCGCAACGGCATCATTGCAAACAAGCGGTAGCATGTTCACGAACTCCCGTTGCCCTCCAAGGTCCCAGATGGAGAATGTGATTGTTGTCCGTCGCACGGTTATTGTCTTCTCCATGAAATTAACGCCTGACGAGAGCTGGTTGAGCAATGAGGGATTTCGTTGGGCCGAGATACGAACCCAGCGTCTGGATATAATCTTCATCGAAACTGCCCTCCACATACTTGACCATGAGACTCGTCTTGCCTATCTGCGAATCCCCGACCATTCCGACTTTAATGACCACGCTATTCTTCTCCTCGTTGTTTTCGAGCAAGGGATGCGGACTTTGACCGCTGGGGCCGGCCAGTGAGGAGGAGGAAGTTGAAGTCGTCGGAGCGGACATGACAGGACCAAGTAGGGGTTGGATCCGAATGAAAGATTTGCTGGAAGCTGGAAGGGTCACCTTTTGGAAAGCGGGGTATAGAGTGGGAGTATGAATTAGGAGGAATCAAAAGAAATCGGTATAAGGAGGGACGCGTTCTGTGTTGCGTTGGTGAGAGGTTCGATAAGCGCTCCGGGTCAGAACGACCGGCCTACGCCCAGGACAGAGCTGAACTGAGGCGTAAACAACTTTGAAAAATTGTTGCTTTGTCGTCCGTCAACAACCAACGCAGAAACAGACAAGGTGTAATGGCGAGATGGCGGAACCTGTGCAACCCGCTCACAACGTGCTCATCCAGTTGCCACGGTCCGAATTTCAACCCCCTAGCACAACTCAAACTATTTCCCGGGCGAGATATGACAACTGTGACCGAGTTCTGACGTAGGTGCTGTGAGTAGCTTTGCGAGTGGCTCGGGTGCCAACTCTACGGAGCCATTGGGAAAAAAAAATCCTGCGCCGATCACGTTGGGTATTAGGTCGTGACTCATTAATGAAAGGTACGTTGGTCCCCTCCTTCCTAGGAATGATCGTCTGAAATTGTTGCAAGGGTCTCCCACCGGTCTATCATTTTGGCCTTCGCCGCTAGTACCGGTAATGGTTGGCACTAGAGGTTCTGGCGCTGGTTAGTGGCTCTATCGATGCTTCTATCGCTAGCCGAAGAACACGGCTCGAGATCTGGAACAGCTGTAATCGCAGCTGATCCAACGTGGATCCGGCGATGAGTAGGCTCAAGATCCTTTGAACACGAGTGGGCCGTGCAAAAGCTGTGATAGACGCTCACTTCGTGCACGCATGTCACACTCAGTCTTTTTCACAGAAGGCCAGAAAGAGCGCTCGAGAAGCAGGCCAACGAACGTTTCCGGTCCCCAGTAACTGTGCAATTCGTATTTTGTTTATCCATGAGGCTAATGGTAACTCACATGCATCATTCTCTGCCACAGATGAACCCAAAGGCGCCCAGGGTCTGTTCGCCAGTGCAGAGAAATGAGGCGAACTACATGCTCAATGACATAGATTGACTACGCCATCTTGTGAAAGAATGGAACCTTCCCAGATATAATGTCAGCCATGGTGGAGGCCAGAGACGTGACCGCCCCACTACAATGTATTCCCTCAGCGAAATCATCTACAATATCAACCGTTCCACTTACAAGCTTGATATGTCTGGCGTTGTGGGACTATTCGGAGGGGACAGTGCGGTCGATGCACTGGAAACGATCCATTTATACGCACATCGAAGGTGGGCGGGATGGTACAACTATCCAGGGTCCGTAACCGTGGCAAAGAGATTCGGCCAGATGGCCGACTCTCGATTGTGGGACAGCGTTTTCCCTGGCCCAAACGAATCCCCCGCAATCACCTTCCGCCTCGCTGGCAAGTCTGGTCCTGATTACAGCGGGTCGTTTTCTGGAACCAAATTGCGCACGGGGTATCTCGGGTATTTGATAGCAGCAGAGAGCACGGACCTTCCTGAAAAGTCGCTCCAACTCTCCATGAAGGATGGCACTCCAGGGAGGAAGACTGGGAGCTCTGCCTCGGTCACAGTCATTTTGCTCCCTTCACGACACCAGCCTACGCGGAAGCTGACTGATGACAACGCCACCAAGCAGAAGGATGCACTCATCCCGATCAATCCGAAAAAAGGCCCTCGTCTCGCGCTCTGGGCAATCGTTCCGTCGTTGGTCAGCATAATGGCTTGTGTCTTCTGCTTCATCGGCCGGGATTCATTCTGTGCATCCCTTATTCTTCTTGGCATTGTCAGCAGTGGCATCTCATCCCTTGTCCTCGGTACGGCCACACTACACATCCGTGCTCCAATACCGTCCACAGCTTCGCCGCCAGGAGATGGGTTGATGTTCCCAGAGGATGGAAGTATAATTTTCCTTAAAGGAGAGGAAGCGGCCGTGAACATAATCACAAAGGGGGAGTTCGTACTCGATTATTCCGCCGGGATACTGCCGCACCCCAAGCACCACACGATCGGAATCAGCTCGCTCCTCTTAATGGCACAGTTCTTGGCACAGCTCCTTCTCATCCCATTCAGCAGCTTCTTCGGCCAAATCATGTTCCTCATCTCTTTCGTCGCGTCGGGAGTATATCACTTGTGTGTGGTATCGAATGGGAGGGAGAAGGTCCATCGGGAGATCCTGCTACGGGAACTTTCTGCGCAAGTAGAAAAGTGGACATTAGGGACGAGGACACAAATGGCAGTCTTCGTTTGTTTGCTCCTGGGGGAGGGGTCTAACCCCGACGCCACTTTGAGTTCCATTATACCCAACGAGACCCCGGTTTGGAGATGCTGGAAGGAGAAGGTGTTAGAGGAGCTGAAGCATTTTTGGGAGACTGGATCATCACTCCCCTACACTCCAGATATCCAAGCCAGGCCCGACGAATACTCGCACTTTACGGAAAAGGACGCAATGCTCCTGGAGCACCTCATTGGTGACGCCTGGTGCGTCTTCAACAGATATCCAAACTGGCAAGATCATGATGGCGAGTCTTGGACCGGGCTGGAACAGGCCGACTGTACCGAAGAAAGCTTCAACGCCTGCCTGCTTCCGGCGGGAGGTAGTCCTGTTTAATGCACGCCAACGTTTGTGAGCGCCATCACGATAATCGCCATGTTCAGTTCGTCTCGGACAAAGTCGGGCATCTCAGTTTCAATGATGACAGGACTTAGTGCTACCGTGAATATGTAAATTATTATACAGAGTGACCATGCATACAATTTCGCTACCTTTCACGTCCAGTACCTTTCTCAGCCTGAGCGCGGGACTGCATACTTGACTCGCGAGCACGCTAGCCAAAACTCCTTGCCACCTTCCTCACACCAGCCCAGCGGACCAACATCGCAATCTGCGCAAATGAGGAATTTGATCGGTTTCGGTGGGGCTGGAGGGGGATCAAACAAGTTGCTAGGTGGTACTGGGACGAGGAGCTCTAAATACCTGTGTTGTCTCCCGTAGTACGAACCACGGGTCGAGAAAACCCAACATTCTCGAATGCCATCGGAGATGGCATGACAAGCCACCATTGCACTGTCGCAGGTGGTGCTGGAAGCGGGTCCAAAGCGGGATCCACGGGGTGATCAGGAGAATCCATCTGATCCGCAGTTTAAGGGGTTCACCATACTATGCCAACGTTGATGGTCCATCGGCCTCACCTCAATCCCAGATCGCTCGACCAGCTGACCAACGCCACGCTTCAGAATGACGCTGCGACAACCCCGTGGACAGAGGAGGTTGTATTTGTTTGTCAAGACGCCGTCCTCGGATTCGTGTGGAAGGGTGAGGTCAAGCAGTACTTCTTGGAACGTTCGGCCATCGGCAGTCTGAGTCGCTCCTGTAACGATCTGCAATGCCTCGAGGATCTCGGATGGTAGAGGTGTACTCATGTCGGCGAATCTAGTAAGGAACGTGTTTTGAGAGGTATCTGACGCAAGATGGAAACAGGATCCTTACTTCAAGTCGCATGGAAAAAGGGAACGACACGATCCAAAATGGTGGGTGGACAAAATGCATTAAGAGGGAATCGAACCCCCGGCGGGTCGATGGCAACGACCCAGGTTACCACTACCCCATTAATGCGATGACAGAATACGGGGACTGATTTATCTGACTTCAATTAGGGGAAGAGTCGCTCGAACATACATCAATGGCTTATGTCGTACACTACAAAACACACTACTATTCAAAATAACTTCACAACATACTCACTGCCAACCCCCCGCTGGTCCTGAACTGTCCAATAACCTGACCTGCATAGTTAATAATGACTTCTCTCTCCCGTACAGCAACGTCATCATCAACGGTGAAGATCACGGAAGCGAGTTCCCCACCACTCCAGGTAAAGTCAAGAGTAATCCCGCCGCGGATGCGCGCGCCTTTGATCGAGCCCGTGTGCCAATTGGCGGGTAGCGCTGGTAGGAGTGTCACCTGAAGTGGAATGTCGATACTGGCCACATCAGGAGCTTGCAACAGACCGTTCTGGTGAGAGGTATATCAGTCAACGATATTTCCTTTGACATCTGACGACGAACCAAAAGTGCGGCGGTGAATCCAAAGTTGGCATCAATTTGGAACACGGTAGATCCAGGGGAATAAAGATCGAACAAGTTCGCGGCAAAGTTCCTCTCGATAGAGTACTGACAAGATGATCGTGAGGAAACTCGAGTGAAAATAAATCGAACACATACGGTAAGCTCTTTGTAGAACTCGACTTCATTCCCGAGCTGGGCCCATGCCGCAGCTCTCCAGACCTTCTCCCAGCCTGAATCAGCATCTGGGCCAGTCCCATTACCTCTGTGAAGCAAACTTGTTTCAGCGGCCGCCAAAACTTGCTCTTTGGTATAATTCAAGAACGTCCCATTGACGGTCAAACCACCCTGCAGAGCAGGATCATACGATGCAATGGCATAACCCGGGTATAACTGAAGATCTTCTGAGTCGGGAGACACAGCGTGAATCAGTATACTCACACCTATCAGGTGACTGAGGTGACGATGGGTATCCGTTGGAGAATCCATATCAACTTTCCATTCTAAGAACGGTCCAACCGTAAGCCAGTGTAGTAAGACAGTTAAAATAATTGACCTTGCAGTTGACCCCACCGTCCGACGCGGAGGCCCTTGTCCATTTGAGCACGCTTAGACAGCACAGCTAAAAACCAGTCTGGTTTAAAAAGGCCATCTGGAAGGCAGGAAAACGTACAATCCAAGAATGCAGTGTCTGTATCACCAGCAGCTGCATATCCTTTCTCAATGGCGTTGAAAAGCTGCCAAAGGAGCTGTTGCGCGTGAGCACATCCTGGATCCTTGTCATTCGATGCACTGCGAAGTATCAATCTGCGTCAAACGTACCGAATGTAATCGGAACTTGCTCAGGTGAGTTGCACGGTGCTGTAACAAGCGTGGAGTCGTTGAAGTATAGATCTTCGATAAGCTTTTCAAGGTGGAAGCTCGCAACAGCCTGCAGGTTGTCTACTGTGAAATACTGTCTCAGAAACGACGATCACGGTTACCTTTACGAGCGGGTATCCTTGAGATTTCCACCATTGGACGTCGTTAGTATAATCAAAGTGGTCCCAAGCATGAATCATCTGGCATGCATGGGTACATCATCACAACAGTCCATGCCTGACAACGTACCATCCAGGCATTCGATTCTACGAGTTTGTAAACTGGTAGGTCAACTGAATTCGGCCTAACAACTTACCAGGATAATTAGCCCACTGTGCTGAATTGCCGAAGAGCTTCATCCCAGTGTAGCCAAAAATCTGTAAAGCTTGAGGACATCAAAGTGTGCAACAGATCATGCGGGCGTACATTCATCTGAAGCGGTATCAACATATGCCAAACAGAACCCCGGGATGAAAACCAACCTCGCTGTGAGTTACCCAGCCAGAGCTGATGTTGTATAGAACCCAAGCAGTGTAGGACCCACGTGAAACCCAGGTGTTCTAAATCCATCATTTTACGATGTTCCTCCCTCGTAGCTGGTAGCATACCTCAAAGTAATCAAATAGGGGACCAACGACATCCATGTTGGTCATCTCAGCGAACCAATAATTCATCTGGATATTAATGTTGGAGTCTAGGAGTGAAGTTGAACATGCCTGCTAGGTTGAAAATCATGTGTGTGCTTACGGTAGTCTATCAACGAATTCATTATCACAAACGGGGTAAGGGAAGAACGCTTACCTGCAGACCAAGCGTTCGACCACCCATCAGCCCACTTGCCCTGTAGGTTTGCTGGTAGAGTCCCTCTAGCGCTACTAGTCAATAGATACCTGCCATAATTGAATGTCAACCATTCTAGGTACGAGTTTCCAACGTTCGTTTGGTATGATGCAACGATCTGGTCCGTAGGCGTGCTAAAGTCTGGTATCTGGCCAAGCGAAAGTGAAAATGGTCCCATAATCGACTGGTAGTCCGCAATGTGTTCCGCGAGAATGGAATCGTAATCGGTAGATTTAAGATTGGCTGAAGCCAAAAGGCTAACAAGATTGTTGTGGGGGTCTGGCCCTTGAAACGAATAATTGACGGCAGCATGTCCAGCTGTCATATCATAGGTGGTATCGCCGACCCAAGTAATCCATGCTTCGGAAGCACCGATTACACTGAGCGTGGCGTTAGGACTTGAGCCAGGGACCGCAGAGCATGCCGTAGTGCCACCTGGCGCTACCACTTGAGCAAGCACTTCGTAAAGCATCCCAGGGTTGGACACATAACCCCTGATACTAAGAGTCGAGTCATCAAAGCAGGTGACATTGGGAGTCGGAAGTCCGGTCTCGGCGCCGACAGAGAATGCGTAGGTGAGTGGTGGGAGCGGACGGGTAGAGTTCACGTATTGCACACAAGCCCGAATAGGATGCGAGCAAAATGTCTCTCTGTCACGCGAGTCAGGCAGTCGTTCCTTCTGAGAACATCGACATTACCGGTTGAAGGTCGCACCACACTGGGACCACGTAGTTCGTGTGATAGCCTCGTCAAGGTCCAACCACCTCGCATAACTCGTCACTGGACTGGAGATGTCCAATGTCGCCAGCAAATACCCCGCTCCGGCATAGGAACCTGTAGACGGCCCGGTCGGAGAAAGAACAGCCAAAAATAGCAAAATAGCGCATCCGTGAATATCGGTTCCCGAGGACAAGTATCCCTACTTACCGTACGCGCCAGGAGCTGTCATAATCTGTCCAATATCTTTGCGGTGCTATTAGTCTCAATAATATGCACATGCGAACAAATTAAGCGTACTGTCAATTGTCCCGGATGAGTTAGAAAAGATAGTTTGGCGAATACTCTGCATGTCTTGGGCAAGTTGTGTGTACTGCGAGGGCAGACTGTTACCGCCATTGTATGACTGCGATGCGTGAGCAATCATGAGTTTATCACTTCCAAACGAAAGGCTGGACCACATACAGGATCTTGGAAAGGTCCCCCGGACCAGAGTGATTCAATGTTGAGCTGAGTTGACTCCTGTGAAGTGCCACCGGGTAGCATTGCTGAGAGACGTGGGTTCTCAAGACAGGCTTGACGGACATAACCAGCACATACCAGCCAGATAGCCATTTCCGACTGGAAGCCACTCTTGCGACCAATTTGTTCCCGGCGCCGAGTACCAGAGACCATTACCCGAAGACGGGAAACCAGAAGGGGCAGAAAGTGTGAGAGATGCGCTCATCGTCACGGCTATAAGGCATCGGAGCCTTCTGAACAGCATTTCAATGGGGTAGGGTACCAAACCCGACAGGAAACGAAAAAGGGAGAGACAGCAGGCCCAGACGGGGCCGCCTAGGAGTTCAAGCGGTGAATCCATGTTTCCGAGCAAGACTTTATAAGTCGTCCGGTTGAGAAGATGTCAGAGTAACGATCTCGTTGTGTCACTAGAAATCTTCCACGATGAGCCAAGGTATCCAAGCGACACACATGCACCACACCAGGTCCAGGGATCTGACAAGTGCCTGGGGCGGGAGAAGAGCAGGTGATGGTGGTTTGACTGAAACCGGAGCTTCTGTCCAGCGTAAGCGACGTGGAGGCGCTTGTGAGTGTCCAATCAAATGGCGGACCTACCCAAAGCAAGCATCGGGGAGCACGACGGGCCTGTACTAGGTCCCACACTGCCAGTGGCACCTCCCCAACGACAGCTGCAAATAGTACTCGGCCGCCATGCTCGCGACCGGACCATTTTTAGCTACTTTACTATCACGTGCCACACTTAGCGGCACCGCCGCAACTGCTCAAAGTCAAAGGTGACCGTGACCGGCTTGACATGGTCTACGATGTGCCTGGTCCGTCCGCATCTCAGTCTTTTGTTTACAGCGAGGGTTGACACCATAATAATCAAGCTAGTATTTATTTAAATAATTACAACTTGTTGCACACGGTGGGCTGGCAAAACGGGCACGGGGATCACTTGGAGTGCGACGCTCGCGACTCATCACATTTGAAACAGATCCCTCCTGGTAGTACTCAACGTTTCAGCACCACAGCGACTGAGCCAAAGTGCGGCTGGGTATCTGAGGCTAGTATCCGATTGCAAATTACTTCTCCCCAAGGTTGTAAAGGTCAACTCTTTGAACAGTGTCACCTCGGTCAGTCAACTGTTCAGAATATCGTCGATGCATCGGACAAGGGTTGCATCCCCCAGTGATGATTGGTGTAATGGCTTCGTCGAGGTCCAACCACCTCGCATAATTCGTCGACATGTTCAATACTCAAGATCCGCTCCGATACACGGACCTACAGAAGGCTACCCGGAGAAAGAGTGCGGTAAGCATAGTGTGTAAGTATGAACATTCTCTCCGGGGGGAATCACCTCTATGTACTCCGCGCGTCCATGATAAAAGTCGCTTGCTGCAATTACCGACACCATACGATTGCATTGCATATATAGTCGTGTGTCTGGTACCACAAGTGCGAGATGGGTACGCAAGGTTTAACCACGCGTAATTTTAAGTCCGGATTATCGATCCAGAGCGACTCGATGTTCAACTGAGTTGACTCCGGTGGGTCGGAGCACCGCTGTGAGCGACATATCCATATCCCTCAGTAATAGCCCAACTGACATGACTAACACGTAGTCACTTTCTGGGGCATTGTACAAGAGTCCATTACCGAGTGACGGGAAGCCAGGAGAAGCAGGACGCGCGGGGGTTGCGCACCTCGCAGCTCTTACAAGCAGTGAGTCAGACGGATCTGAACGTCTGACGTGGCAGGCAGAAACTTCGACAGCAAATGAAATCTGGAGAGAAACAGCCTAGAGGCGGTACGAGTGCCATACAATGCTTTATAGTCTGGAGGAGAGACATGACTGACATTTGCTTTCCCCAGGAGCCCTACTTTCACGATGAGCTGGCGGATGGCAGACGGAAAGTAGTACACACCCTAAAGCGTTTGAAGACCCTAACGGAGCAACAGACCCATTGGTCTATGTGCGACTGTAGTCTTGTTATCCGACAGATCAATGCACCGTGGCCGGGGTTGGTACCAAGTTTCCGGGTCTCAGGAATTGCAACAAGGACACCCAGTCCGAAAACCAATGTGTGGGGTTGATAAAGCATGAACTCGCCCAAACACAGCTTCCCAAAGTCTTGACTTAACTCTAGAAAGACGGATCTACTTCCACTCTGCTGCATATGGAAAGTCGCGACAGAGGGGACTAAGGCATGTGGAGGCAGTGGGGTCTCTTTCACCCTCAGACTTGGGATTTGAGAACAAGTTACTTACGTGTGAGGTCACGAGGGACAGTTACTCCACATCCCGTTTACCCCCGTAGGGTTGAGCGATGATCAATATCAGTGGCGCGCTAGCGGGAGGGCATAAGAACGGGGGATAAGGTGCCGAGTCCGCCGCATACCGAGCGCTGTTAGTCTAAAATCACCAATATAGCAGGATTACACCCACGGCGGCGATTGCTGGTCCGGAAACATAAAGAGTACAGTGCGTCACCGGGTGGTTTTTCGCTTGGCATCGCGGGCAGGTGACAAGGAAGTAAGTTCTTCGGAGGTGCTATCGCATCCCCACCTGAGCAGACACCGTCTGATTTTCCGCGTTTGTCGTCATAGAACGGAGATGGGAAACCTGTTCAGTGTGTTGTGGTGCGGTAACGGGAATCTACCTTGCATATCACGGCAGAAAAGGTTGGACCGCACACACGCGGCGTAGCACCGCTCCTTTGAGTCGCTCTCAAAGTCCTTGATTGCCTCAAACCCAGAATGAGACTAACAGGGGTTTCAAAGTCACATGATCCAGTCCAGCGCTTGATTTCCGCGAACGGGCAGCTCTCCATCGAACAGCGACGCCGCTCCGTTTGGCCGCAACGTTCGCTATCCATCTTACGATTTCATTTCGTCGCAAGCGTACACCAACATGGCTGCACGGCCCCTCAACGATGACGAAGTCTTGAACGAGATGAACAAGATGGTTCGTTCGCCGATCCGTCCGTAGCACGTTACTCAACGTGGAGGGTGTCCAGGTGACCTTCATCAAGCAAGAGGCCTTGGAAAAGGCTCGGGAGATCAAGGTCAAGGCTGATGAAGAGTTTGCTATCGAGAAGGTGCATATCTTTCAACGTAGAGCGACAGCCGATGGCTCATCTGGTTCTTGCTCCCATTCCCTCCAATAGGCCAAGCTCGTCAAGCAAGAACAGCAAGCTATCGATGCCCAGTACGAAAAGAAACGCAAGGGGGTCGAGGTTGCGCAAAAGATGTGCGTACATGCGTCCATTCTCGTCTTGCCGTCGTAACGTGTGCCCATTCGATCGACGGACGCCTAGTGCGCAGTCTAATCTGACGAACAAGTCGCGTTTGAGACTTTTGCATCGCAGGGAAGAGCACGTCCAGGAATTGTTCGAGACAGCGCGTTCGCAGATCGTGCCGTTTGCCGAGGACGAGGCTCGGTACTCCCAGTTTCTCGAGGGGGCCATCGTCCAGGGATTGCTTCAACTCATGGAGCCACACGTGACATTGATCGTGCGCGAAAAAGACGTCGAGCAGGTGCAAAAAGCTGCAGAAGCTGCAGCTGAGACTTACAATCAGCTCAGCGGTCGTCAGGTAGCCGTTGATATCCAGGGACTACTGAGCGACGACGGGTATGTTTCTGATTCGTTTTGATAAATTATCTATCCACAGCTTATTGCCCACCATCAACCAGTTCTGGAGGTGTCAAACTCGTGAACGGCACCAAGCGAATAACGATCGACAATACCTTGGATGAACGCCTCAGATTACTGGAAGATAGAGTGAGCAGTTTGTCTTGAGCGATGATGTCTCAGACACTGATACTCCAATAGATGTTACCCGAGATCAGGAGAGATCTCTTTGGTCCCAACGAGAACAGAAAGTTCTATTCATAACCTTATGCAGACCATTAGAATCAATTATCCATCGGCTTCCCAGCAGGCGGCCTAATCATGAAATATGACGTGTATATTTCGCATGCAAGATCTGCTTCTCCCGTCCAATGTATCCCGTTCACGTCGGTGATGATTTCGTTGTACGAGAGTGACCCATGGCTTGTGTCGACGGCAGAAGCTTGGTTAGCACGACTTGCAGTCACTGACCACATCCTCCCCAAAATAGAATTTTCCCAAGCAGTGATGCATTAGAGGGGGATTGAACCCCCGGGTGGTGGCAACGAGGTTACCACTGCAAGCGGAGTCAGCGCGTCGCCGACGTCCTCCGTCATAGTCCGCGGGCTTGTCGGTTAGGTGCTGCCATCATGCCAACTTCAAGGTCGTGGATCCGAGCGAGTAGCGCGCGTGGGTACAACTTGGGAATATTGACCACAGGCTTTTGCCTCGCCCATCATCGATCGAGGGTAACACAGCGAAGGCCAGTGGAACTAGACGTCGGCTAATACCGCAGTCACCCTGGACCGATCCCAGGCCTACTACATGACGATGACCATACGCTGATCAAAACATCGAGCAAGTGGCATGTCGGCACCACGTGTTGTACAACAGGCTGTCATGGCACTTGGCAATGACCTAACCTGATAATCCTCCGTTCAAGTAGTACCTGGCAACTCCACCATACGACCGACGTCACTGGTGCTTACTGCACGTCCGAGTCACACATCTATCGCTCCACCCTTTATTGATGTGATGGGCGGTCTCATGGGGTCGTAACCGTAACGGGCTCGTGTACGTGAATGAAGAGAGCAACAGGGCGGGAATGAAGTCCGGTACACAAGGTGGTACAAATGAAACGTACACGACACCCGGGAGTGGTGAGCGCAAGGTTTCAATGCAGCGGTCCAAGAGCGTGTATAAAGTAAATTGACGTGCGGTGTGAATGGGAATAGCTCTTGGCCATTGGATTATGAAATAATAATTAAGAGTCCTACGGAACATGGCGGAGCCAGTGTGTTCGAATGAAAGATGCGCGAATGGTCCCAGTTCAACTAAAGACATGTCCGTCCAATGGTATGTTTGAAGTCGCGGTGGATGCATGCATGGAATCAAGGCATGGGAACACGGCGTGTGCTCGCTCGAGTAGCGGTGTGGTGCATGAGGAGAAAGTGCGGTAGGCGACATCGTGGCGTTAGTACGAGAATATCATCAACCACGGATTGAGGACGATCTGGAGAAGTAGCGGGAGACATCGCAATTGGTCAGCGGTCATAAAGACAGGGGGCCACAAGCATGCGTAATATAACGCGGCATTCCGACATGGAAAGGTCCGTGTAGGGGCCGATCACGAGCAGACCATAGAGGATTCGGAAAAATGGAAAGAATGGAAGAGTGCTCACCGGGAACAACAGATGGCATGTACACACAATCCTGTAATGCGAAGCATATTGGTACAAGAACAGGCATTCGGGAAAGGAAAAGACAAACGCGAGTGGAAGAATGACAGCCCATCCATTTCCGGTGAGCTGCCACTGATAAGGAACAAGCGGTGTGCTGACGATAATCATGCCCGCTATAAGCACGATGCACACCAGAAAGGAAAACCAAAACCTGCAGGATGGGCTCACGTGTTAGCATGGAATTATGGATAACGAGAAGGTGTCGTAGAGAAAAGGTTGGAAGTTTCAGCAAGTGGACGCCAGAGCGGTACCCAGGAAACGAGGAGTTAGATTGCAGGGGCTTACCTCTTCAATATTCTCGGCACTTCCTTGAAGAAATTGGATCGTTCCACTTCCTTCTTCGTGGCTGTCCAAGTGATATCGTATGAGAACAAGTGAGCCAACATGGCCAGTGAAAGCGGGATGCCAAGGCCGCCGAAGAAGAAGAAACTGGAATCCATTGAATTCCGGTCGCCAAAGTGACTAGGATCAGAACGCAACACTCACAAGAATGGTATCCACATCAAATTTTCCAAAAAAGCCCATACTATGCCCTTCTCACCCAGTCGGTACTGCAGGAGCGTGTAGCCGAGATTTCCGAGGCCGAAAAACACGACGGTTGTGGCCAGCCAGATCTCGAAGCTGTGCATGTAGAAACCATCGATAGGAAATTGAAAACCGAGCAAAAAGTAGTTCAGGAACGAGAGCGTAAGAGAGACGGAAATTCCATCTTCAAACAATCGTCAATGAGTCATACCATGGGAACCGAATGAAGTAAGACGGACAGTACGAGAACATATCTTGAGAAAAAAAGGCCAGATCAATCTAAACTCTCACGTCAGAGTGGTGGACGTACAAGCCATCATAGAGATCTTGTAATGCGTCGGAGCGCTTGACCACAAGAATTTGTGAATTTGGTGATTGATGGGTCCCTTGCGCCACCATTGCACAAGTGGGTTGAATAATAGCCTATTGAGGTAATGATACCCGGGGAGTGGAGATAGGAAGGACACTTACTCGCTACATCCATAGGCATACTTCTGCCAACGGTTGAGTTCGTCGTCTATCGTGAGCGATACGCCTTCCTTGAAGCCACCTTTGGAGTATGATGCCCACCTAGATAAAAAGCACACGTCAATAGCATTACAAATTCCGAATGCGGGGGTATGTAGAGGCCAACATACCGGATAATGTACCCACGTAATTGTAATCTAAGCGCCATATCAAAGTCCTCACTTACATTGGATTCCGACCATATCTTTTGTCTACCATCCGCGTGATCGACGAAGGCAGCATCTTGGAGTGCCTGCCAACGGAGGAACGCATTATGACCGACGAAAGGGGCGACTTCACCGTTGGCGCAAGCCATGGAGATACATTTATTGATACGGCGTGTGAAAAACGCAATCCCATTTTCAAAATAGTGATGGGCGACTTGCATGACGTCTGGAGCGTTTGTGAGCACACCAAGCAGAAGTAATACATGGGATAGAAGTAACACACCGCTCTCGTGCTGCAGTACTCCAAGTTCTTGACTCGCAAGCTCCGCGAATTCGCGCGCAGCATCACGGAAGCAGTCTTCCGGTACGACCGTATCAGCGTCGACAAGTAGAAGTATGGGACCAATGCGGATTGAACGAGAGTTCGCTGCCCAGGGGCGGTAGAGGCCACCCGATTCCGCAAACACTGATTATGCGAATCCCTTTAGTGGTAATGGACAAGGGTAACGGAGAACCGAAGCTACCTTCTTCCATTGCCATCTGCAATGCACGTTCTTCTAGGTCTTCACATACAGGAAATGGGGGGCTTGGTGTATTCGGTCTTCCGGGGCCACCGGTAAGAACAGGTGTGGAAGTTCCCGGGGTGCCAGGTCTAGTGGGGGTGCCAGTACCACTCGGTGCTGGGACTAAGTAAGGTGGAATCACATTTTGGTCGCTTCCTGCGCGCCCTTCGTATTGCAATCCGTATGTCCCAGGTATTGGCCCAGTGAGGTATCCATCTAATCCACCCGTGGAAACGGAACCCCGGAGGTCTGATGATGAAGTCTCCGATTGGAGATGCTCGAGGAAGCGCTCCATGCGTAAGCTTAGATCGAGAGCATAGTTCATGTTCGACGCCTTCTTGAAACGACCCGCGCGTTTAAAGCCTACAAATTACTTTGTAAATCTCGTTCACTCCGCGATGCAAAACACATACCCTGTGGATTTGCCTTGGCACTGTATGTATGCGCTGGACGAGCGACCCAACCAATGTTATGCGTAGCATAGAAGGACAACCGGGCAGAGGCCTCGGCGGGAGGGAGCAGACGCAAACCGTCGTCATTCACGAATATGGAAGACGTCCCACCTTGTCGGGCGTAGGTCTGCATGGCACGCTTGAGTGACTCTATCGATGGAGCCCTGATTCTGAATGTTAGGCAGTTCGCGATCGGATAACGAAGCGAGACCCACAAAACCGCGTCCAACCCTTCTTTGTAAACCGGCATCTGGATCGTGATGTGAGGGAGTGCGGCATCCACCTCCTTGTTTGGTTTGGGTGGGACCGCGGAGTAGTATCGCGAGTTCTGATGATAGTGTGCAATTGGACCGAACGACATGGTGAGATTCTGGACCAGCTGAAGAGTAAAGAACTGCAAAAAGAATCATGTTTGATAGATCCCCGTACGTCGTACGTAAGACGGAGGCAGACTGACCAGTGATATGGCGAACAGGGGTGGAATAAGGACAAGTAGAATGAAATGCGTGTAGTCTTGGTCGAGCATATACTCCTGCAGGAGAATCTTGACGCCGTTGCCCATAAACACTGGAATTAAAAACACATTTACGCATTAGTAAGTTGATTACCATAGGTGTTCTCACATGCGGCAAGCCCTGCAGCGAAGCCGTTATAAACTGAGGCATAAAGCACTGTGGTGCGCTGAAGCGGTTCCTGGTCCGCCTTTTCACATTCTGATGGGGACATGGGAACCTTGCGGCCATACCACGTGCGACGGAATCGTGCTGGAGTGGGACTTGGGCTCTCAGATTCGACAATTTTCTCTTGCACCTGGGGAGTGCCCAAATGGGAGTGGCCAGAGGCTGAGGGGGGCGCAGAAGGGGTGGAGATCATGGAGGAAGTGAGAACGGGGCGATTTCTCCACAAGAGGCGTATGAGACGGTCTTCGAAATCGCGGGCAATGGGTATGATGGTATCGAGCGAGTCGGACCAGACGACGAGGACACGCTCATCGCGCTAAGGAGAGGCTAAGGTATCCAGGGGACGCCAGGTGAGGCAACGCACTCACGATGAACGCAGCATTTTGCTCCTTGTCGGCCTGCGGAAGGAGGACCATGGTGTCCATGATCTGAATGCGGGTGTTTGCGTCGACATAGATACAGTCTGCCTTTTCGTCGCCAATGCGCTCAGCGAGAGCGGCATGCACAGCAGCGCTTCTGACTTTGACGGCAACCAAGGGGTTCAAGGCAGCGACGGCAGCTTCGAATGGCTCGAGGGCGGCGAGCTCGTAGGGAAAGACGCGAAAAGAACCGTCATGGGTGCGGAGACACACACCGGGGGGGACGGCGTCCTCGTTTGGACGAAACCAGGCGTCGCCCTGGGTCTGCTTGAAGATCCAGTGGAGGGTGGCATCGTATCTGTCATAGTCCATGGCGACGACAGCGAGCGATAGGGTGAACCCGCTCGTACCTTATATAATGAAGATGAGTGCCGGGATGAAATCTGAGATCGAGTCATATCGGGAATCTGACACGTCGAGGTGGAGTAGTGTTGGAAGGGCGGCGAAACGGCGATTCGGACAGGAACGAGGCGCGTCCTCGTTCCTGCGACGATATAGACGAGCAATCCCAATATATATCCCGAGTGTGCGCTCCTCGTGGCCAGGCCATCCTACAACGCCGCACCCCTCCCAACGTTCTCCCCGACAATGTCGCCCAGCTATCGCCGCCCGACGAGCGATCAGTCCTGCAATGTGTCCAGCGAAGACGACTCGCTCACCGGCCACACACACCCGCCCCTGTCTCCCCCTCGTCCATCCTTCCTCGCCTCGTCCCGCCTCGCCGACGAAACAGCCTCGTCCACAGAAAACGGCTCGGATTCTGACCGTGACATACCTCCATCCTCTGCATCCACACCCACTGTCTCTCCTCGAAGCTCCGTTACAGCCTCCTCCGTGCGCAGGACCCCACGCAACCACCGTCGTCGCTCCCAGCTCGCAGTCAGTGCGCAGTCTGCAGATGACCGGGCAGACGAGCAGACCTGGACACCAACCAGCCTATACGAGACCACCGGCCCGCAAAGACCCCCTCCGTCGTCGTACACCTTCCCGTTTCAGGCTTATCCTGGAAACCCAGACCCACTGCCACAGTCCATCCCGCGGAAGGGAAGCGTCGAATCCATTCGCATGGTTTCCCGCTCCACAGCGCCAACTCCTGCCCGTACGCCACGGATCAACAAGCTAGGCGATGCAGCCGGAGCCGAGGGTTTGCCACTTCCCCACCCACCCTTTCTGTCAAACCCTCCGTCCAACGTACTGTATCGCTCCTCGGCTGGGTCGGTATCAAACTCCACTCTCTACCGCTCTTCCGCCGCTGCGGGTATCGCGGATGTAGGATCGGCAACCAGTCCCAGGGCCAGCTCAGCAACAACGATGACGTTCCGTTCCCCCTTTCTTTCTCCTGCATCGCGTCCGTCGAGCACGTGGTCGCCGCCGTCGCTTAGCAACGCTCTTCCGTTCGGCGCGCCCTCCAATGCAAACTCGATGACGGCGCTTCCCTTGCCTCCTATTCAAAAGAAGGCAATGGCGTCCACCCGGCTGCGCGAGAAAATCAGGGACGAGGACAAGCCATGGCTGGCGCTCAAGAAGACCAAGCTCGAGCGCGCGAGCAAATGGGTGACGTTTGGTGGGCTGCTGGTAGGGATCGCCATCTCAGCACTATTAGTCTTTCGCGGGTACCAGACGGTCCACCTCATTCCAGAAAGCCAGCTGTGCATCGTCCTGGATGACGACTTCAGTGGAGGTAGTCTCGACACGAGCACCTGGTCACTTGACGTGGAGCTGAGTGGCTTTGGGTAAGTGCGACAGCAACGGTGGACAGAAATAGTTCTACATGCCCTATAGAAACAACGAGTTTGAGATGACGACGAATTCGCCGGACAACGTGTACATCTCCAACGGGCAACTGTACATCATGCCGACCCTCACCAGCGACACGATCTCGGGCGGGTACGACTCTGTCATGGATGGTGCAACGTACACACTTGATGGGTGTACTGCGAATGGTAGGTCCCGCGAGAGGAGAAACCAAAGTCGGTCACTGATTTGGGTGGTAGGCGTCAAAGACCAAGGAGTGTTTGTGCTGCCGAACCAAAAAAGGCAAGACACCGGAAATGGCACCGGGGGCACCACGGGCAATGGCACAACCACAGGCAACAGCACCACCACGGGCAACGGCTATGGCGGCGGCACCATCAGCGGCGGAACCAACTCGACTAACTCGACCACCTCGTCCAACTCTACATCGTCCGCTGGCTCAAGTGCAAATGGATGCACCGCCGTGTCCTCGGCCCAAGCTGGCACCGTCATCAACCCAGTCATGAGCGGCCGCATCAACACCCGGGGTACAAAGTCCATCAAGTACGGCAAGGTCGAAGTCCGTGCCAAGTTGCCCCAGGGTGACTGGTTATGGCCTGCGATATGGATGCTGCCTGACGGCAACGACACTTCCTCTGCCCAAGGCACCGGCGTCTACGGCGGGTGGCCTGTGAGCGGGGAGATGGACGTATGTCGAATGGTCTTTTCTGCCTCGCGTTCGATGCTAACGTACCTGACGCAGATCATGGAAGCGAGAGGTAACCTGCCTTCGTACCCTGCCCAAGGATCCAACTATGTGCGCTCGAGCATGAACTATGGTCCGTTCCCTTCTGGAAGCACACCAATCTCTACCAGTAAGCCACAATTTCCGTCGCTCCGTCGCGCTCGACGCAATCGTGTCTTCAGGTTCCGACAGTGTCACTGCGACCCTTCTCAAGAGCCTCTACGGCTGGGTAAACACGAAACGAGGAAACTTTGCGAGCGGTTTCCACGTATATGGGATGGAGTGGACGGACAGCTGGATGCGGTTCTACACCGACAGTCGACTGCAAGCCATGATCAACCTCGACATCTCGTCCAAGAACACGGACTCGTATTTCTTCAACGTAGGTGGATTCCCCTCCGTGGCGATGAACATGTCGTCGGGAAAATACATCGCAGTTCAGGATCCATGGTCGACGGTCTACGGTGGCACGGCAGCTGCACCGTTTGATCAACGTGGGTATTTCCTTGGCGCTTCTTTTCCACCCGTGTCTGAGTCCGATGCGACGCCCGTGGTAGAGTTTTACTTGATCATCAACCTTGCAGTCGGCGGAACCAGTGGATGGTTCCCTGATGACGTTGGGGGGAAACCCTGGTATGATGGCTCAGCGAGTATGTGGCGCCTCAACTGAGCTGAAAATGGGGTTCTGACATTGAGACATTAAAGCCGCCATGCGCGATTTCGCTTCGGCACAGAGTACATGGAGTGCAACATGGCCTTCGAGCGCTGATAGCCGAGCGTTAAGAATGTAAGTGCGCCAGCACAATCCTTTCGCTCCAGCGCTCCTCATCATTGTCTCCGCAGTGACTATGTCAAAATGTGGCAACTTTGTTAGATGACAGCCTTGTCAATTGCGAAGCGTTTGGGCGGACAACACTTCTGTTTTCTTACTTCATCGCGTGCTGATCTCCAGTGCGTGTTCCAGGAAATATATTTTTCATTCATATCGCGACCCTGAAGTGACTTGAATTCATTCCATACACTACCGTTCCCGCTGTGCGGTGCCTTGCATTCTGCTGGTTTTGTTTGTTTTTGCTATGGACGCTTTCTCTGCTTGCATAGCCGAACCCCTAGATGATACATAATCGTTGTGGCATTTGTGCACACTGTTACAATGATTCGCATTCAGCGCTGGTTCGCCGATCATGGTTACTTTTTCTAGTAAGAATATTTTCAAGAGATCGTCGAGATCTGGCAGGTTATCTCCTTCCGGACGTTCGACACCCCGTCCGTCGCTTACACGTGCTGTACACTCACTGCTTCGGAAAGCTTTTCCTTGAAGACTTTCTCCGCATCGGTCCACACCCGAGCGTTTTGTCGCTGGGGAAACTCCAGCAATGAAGGGAGAAGATCGGCGCTGAACTGCTCCGACGCTTCTCGAGGTAGCAACGTAGGCAAGTGGTCGATCGATATCACCGACAGGGGTGGCAATCCGTTCCTAGACACACTCTCAGCACCCCGCTCACGAGTAGCCAAACCAACCAACGACTCACCCAAGCTCGACGGGGACAGTAGGATCCGGGAAGGTGGTATTGATGTTGTAGATGGGTATGGGATTGTGCGGATTGGTGGTGTCGCAGCTGACATCCACGACAAAGGACAACCTTCTCGACTGACCCGCCGCGTTGATCTGTTCTTTCGTGAGGAACGGAGGGATGGGCGAGGAGAGGTAGATGCAGTTGATGAAGATATCAACGTCCAGGATTTCCTGGAAAGGGCCACCCTTGGCCGTCTCCGCCAAATCCCACTTGAGGATGTCATCCCTGAAGCAACGAGATCGTCGGCGTCAACCCTCGCCACCGTCCACTAATGCACTTACTCGTCGAGGCCAATCTTGCGAAGGAGATCAACAGCGCCGCGTCCACATCGTCCGAGAGCACCGATCACGAGTGCCCTGACGCCCTTTCCGCTCCCTCCAAGGACCTTCTTCACGTCGTCCACCATCGCCTTTTCGTTCTGGTAGGGCTCCAGACCGCCCAATATCCTCCCGTTCCGTTTCGCGGCCAATCCGAGCGCACCTGCAGCCGCCCCCGCGAAGCCGGCATGGAAACCAAATGCGGCGACGCGGCGACCACTCACATCGGTGAGGAACTCGAGATCGTAGAGCGTACCACCCCCTCTGTGGAACCGGTCGAGGATCGACTCCCACCCAGCTTGTCTCTTGTAACAGTGTGCGAATTGGATGTGCGTGTGAGGCAAGGGATCGTCGGAAGCGGGCAGCTCCTTGAGGCCTATGATTGGGATGTCGGCGGGCGCGCTGGGCCATGAATTGTTCGGGAGCAGTTTACACCCCACGCTGTAAACGGACATCGTGAGCACGTAGGCGCGTCGAGGTGGTAGAAGACGCACGCCTCGAACTCTGAATCGTCAAAGATGCGCTGTTCGTCACGCTCGACGATGATCTCGAACCCGGCGTCGATGAGTTTCTTGGCCGTGGTTGGGGTCAGCGCTGAGCGCCGTTCGAATTCCTTCTTTTCGCATCGGAGCCAGAGTTTTTGGACCATTTTTTTCGGAGGGACGCCGTGGTGATGGGCTGATCCGATCTGGATGATCAGTGACTCGGCCAGACCTTTGCTTATGTCATCGCAAAGTTCGCGTCAAGGGCAAAGGGGGACTCGGAAAAACCCCTGCCAATAAGCGTTCAACTAGTCCGTGACCAGACCGGTTTATGAGGCAGGCCGTCGATAGGACGAGTTCAACGTGCATATATGATCGGTCCAAAAAGTATGTACACCAGCCAAGTCGAATCATTTCACCAAATGAGAAATGCCTCAGCCAAGCCTCTTGTGTCGGACTCGCTTCAAAAAACCTGCTGTTGACGGATCATGTGGCATTCATAACCGATCAGTAGACGCCACTATCGGACTATGTATTTTGTTCCTGTGTGGCTACAGTTACCTGTCCAGGCTCGCGAATCATGATGGCCAAGGATGCCGATAGACCCGGAGGTGAGTTACACTACCGCTGACACCCGCGCCAGATCAGCATTATTCATTTTTCTGCAAGTGCCATTTCACCCAACAGTATAATATCAACCGTAGGTCTAGTACAGTAAGTACAGAGGCAGCAACATCGCCCTATAGCCAAGTACTAACACTCTGCCAGTGGCCACCACCACCAGCAATGGCTGTGTGACACCTGGGGGCTGGCAGTTGACGTTCTCAAGAAGTCCCACCAAGTTGTCATGTACAATGCATGCATACATGAATGCCAAGTGATACTGTACACAGCATCGAGGCCCAGGTGATT
>JBBPRR010000149.1:0-38333 GCA_038093115.1 Hortiboletus flavorubellus
ATCGCGGTGCCTGCGAAATACCTGCCGCGGGCTATTCATGCCATGTCGGCCCCCGCGACCTGTTCGCCAAGGGAAAGACGATCGACGAGCATGCTTGACCCCAAAATCAAACAACATCCAGATATGTATTCATCATGGTGATATGATTGGAGATAACTCCGGGCCATGGACACAATCAACTGCAACGTTTACACGACACCGGCACCACTGGACCTTCAAGTTGGTCCTCATCAAAAGCCTGGTGGAAGCGATCAAGACCGCAGTTTTCTGTGTTTCGTTTTGGAATAGCACAGGGTAACCTTCAGGGTCTGGCGTTATTTTTTTGGAAGCAAATTGCCGCAACCTTGGTACATCATGATGGAATATCGAGCTCAACTTGAAATTCAATGATTCGATCGTCCCACACGTGCACGGTCCGGGATCCTCGGAGTGATCATCATTGCACGCATGTCGCCGACAAAGACCACATTTTGAATGAGTAGCTCCATAGTTCTTCATGGTAAATTTGTTGGCTGCATAGCATTAGCGGTTTGAACGACCTGGACCTGCGTCATCGATCGTTCGTCATACTAGCACACCATCTTTGCACACCCATTTCCATACTCTTTGCCTACCCGGTCGGCTGGATGTACATAAACCCTCCTTCCATTGTAATTGTACGTTCGCTAGCCGTCTTCCCTCATATCGTGGCTCGCCGTCCTCGTACATCCATTCTCTCACAATCAATCCCTGGTTGCTCACCTCCGAAAAAAGAATCCATCCCACGACCCTGGCACGTAACGGCGCCTCGTATAAACGCATTAGCCTAACGTCTTCGGAACGAGTCCGTCACTGTCTGGCGTTCATTTCAGCGGTTTGGACGGCTGCGTAGTGATGTCCTGCAGCACCTCCGACGAGTTCTCCCTCGCACGTACTGTATCGTAACGGTCGATCTGACCAGCGACCGCTATGCGTATCGAATTCGCAGCGACTCGAAATGTGAGCGAACGCGACTGTCCACGCGTGATTCCGTCGTACGCCATCCTCGATCTATCATCCTTGCCACGGAGTCCCCCAAGCCCAGAAAGACCACCTGCAAATCATCGACGAAACGTCGAGGGGAATCGCACGCCGGCGCTACCCTCCGTGTGACGCAACAAGCACACCCATCCGGCGCGCACGAAACACTCGAGCGTCACGCCCAATCCACCCTACCCAGATACGACAGTGACACATTCGAGCGACCCGGCGGCCACGACCGTATCATTAGTCTCCGCATGAAACAGACCAACGTCACTTGAAGAGAACGGGGCCGGCGGTGTCACGATAAGATCAAATTGAACGAGATCCAAACCTCGATCGACGTTTCTTTCTTTCTCCTATTCCTAGAGAAAAGAAAAAGCATGTTGTAAGCACCCTCGTGTCAGCATGCGTTTTTTGGTGTCAGAGTTTGTGACCTAAAAGTTACGCGCACCGAGCGCTCGACGGCGCGTAGAAATGTAGACACAACATTGGGAACCGAAACGAAACGTTGATCGTCGTGGGATTGCAAGCATGAACCTACAGGTGCAAGTCTGCGACATCATCCAGTGCACTAAGAGAAACCAATGTCGTCGGCCCAGCCAAGACCCGGATTCAGACCTAACCGATCTCCTGCGTCGTCGTCCATGGGCCCCCAAGACCCTTCTTCCTTTCCTTTGACGGCCTACACGCGATGGATGAGCACCCGCGGATTAACGATGGCCGAGTGGAAGAACGTGGGGGAACAACGCGTCACATCGCTCGGGACCAACACCACATCGCAGATTCGCAAACGCTATACGCACCTTGGTCAAATACTCCTTACTCCTCGCCATTTCCCTTTCCAGGCTAGCCAAGAGCGCAGCTTGTTCTTGAGCGTGCGCAAGGACGCTGTCCACGTCTGCCTTGTTGAACGTGACGCGTGGATCAAAGAAGGAGACCGTTCCGTCCGCGGATAGTTGCGCGGATATCTCCGAGGATGCAATCTGTTCCGCGTTTTTGCTTGTGAGCATCACGCGTATATTGTATGAAAGAACGCTCACCATGTCGAGAATTAAAGCTTGGACCTGGTCTACGCTCTCAATTCCGACAGCGTGCGCAATGTCAGACAAGTGAAGCGTGAGGTACGTTGACGTCAGTTTCTTAATCGACCATCGAGGCGCGCGTTCCAGCGCTTGAAGCACCAGACCAAGTGTCCTTTCCTATCAGAGTAAATCAGTATTCCATGTCACAAGCGTCATCCGTATCAATACGGACAGTGGCGAAGACGGCCTCCCCCTCCACGATGGAGCGCAAGTCAGCCCTGCGATCCGGATACGCGTTCACAAACGCGGAATACGGCGTGCCCTTGAGAAGTCGAGGCAACACTGGGTTAATGTACTTTGGCGGTGGCGTGGTCTGTCAAGAACGTTCAGCGGGAGTTCATATCTGTCGAGAAGCAAAGTCTACCTTGCCCTCATGGATCAGCTGTACGAGAACCAGCTTCTTGAGCGCTTCCATCTGAATGGCCGCGGCAGCCGGACCTGGACTACATGCACATATCTCAAAGAACTCTTTTGCTTCAGCCCAACGCTTCAGCCCGGCGTACACCATACCCCCTGCATAATGATACACCAAGTTGTCGTTGTAATGCAAGTCCGAAATCGAAGTATCTATTATTGTAACTGGGTGTGCCAGAACAGGAAGAGCCGCGGTGAAATGCCTGGTTGATACGCATGTCTATTCAAGTTTCGTTTGGGATAAAAGTTCAATACAAACGAGAGATGGCGCTTACTTTGAGGAAAATGGGATGAATGGTCGTCAGGTGCGAGAGAGACGGTGCGTATCTGGTCAGCAGATCAAACAGGGGTTGAATAGCAAGCGAAAGCTGTCCATTTCGAGGAAATCAGAATCGCGTTTTCCTTCCGGACCGAACACTGCTCACGTTCCCCGCTGTCTCTGCAAGTAACGGTATTCCACTTGCTAGGAGCGTGACTAAAATAAAGTGAGATATGACATGACCCCACAATAAAAAAACCCATCTCCACCTCTGTCAGGTGCATACCGAGCCTGCTCCGGCACGAACGCCCTGCAAAACTCGGCCACATAATTCAACGGAAGGTTCGGTGCGCCAGTCATGTTCAACCGCGCAGCGCTACCATACGTCACGACCGGGTCATCAAGTAAGACAAGTTCGGCACGACGAACACGACTCACAGGATATGCAATATGCCGAGCGTGTTCGCTTGAATATCCAACACGCTCAACGGGTCCTGTCCATCCGGTAGCAAGCTCGCAAGGATCACGTCCCGCACCTCCTTGGGCGCAAACATCTTGAGTTGCTGGTTCAAATGCGACGGCGAGACGGCGGTCGTGATGGCTGTGATGACGTTGACGAGCGAGACATTACTGTTCTCGGTGGGTGGGGTCGGCACCTGCGTTTGCGTTTGCGTTTGCGTTTGCGGTGGCGCTTGTGATTGAACCGGAGAAGGCTGTTCCTGCACGGAGTCAGGTTCGGGTTGGGGGGTTGGTTGTTCCGGTGGTGTTGGAAGATTCGGTTGACTCATGGTTCCAAGATGTAGCCCGCGACGACGGTCAGCGGGTGGCGCACGATTCGGCGATCGCTGTAAGCGTGATCAACGCTGTCGATGTCTTTCTTTTCTTTCCTCCAAAGATGTGGATACGACGGCTCACGTTCGCGAAGAATAGATCGCGAGGGGCGTCTGACGTCCCTGTATGTGATCAGCTACGAAAATTCGAGCGCAAGGGCTAGTCAAGCTTGAGATTTTTACCGAAGCTTGAGCCGACGTTGATACGGGGAAGTACCACACTCAATACGCAGAGTGCCAATGGATCAAAGGAGAGGACTAGGGGGCGCAAGAGAACACAATAATGAGATTACGTAAGAGTCCCGGAGTAACAAACTCTCCTGGAAGGAATTCTATAGATACCAAAGGACGAGACAAGATGGCACGCGAGCGTCGCTCGATAAGAAAAATATCTATAAAATTACATACAAATGTGCCGCGCTGCGTGACGAATTGGGAGTCTACAATTTCTTTCCGTCTTCCAGTCTATGTGAGTTGCTATAACGAGAAAAACACCACGCTGTCGTACAGCCTCGCGCATCTGAACACGTTCACTCCCTCCTGTATTTTTGGTAATAGTGAATAAGGCCGGTGGTCTACAATGTACAGAGTGAGCATCCCTTTGGTTGTTATTTCCTCATGACACTCACCGAACTGTCGTGCCCGGTGACATCCGAAGGTTTGCCGAGCTGGGACAAAATGTTCTTCGCAAGGACCTTTCCAAGTTCGACACCCATTTGGTCTGTGATCCGCAAATTCAACACGAAAAGACGGTAGTGAAAGTATGTCAAGCTTACCAAAGGAGTTGATGCCCCAGATGACGCCTTGGGTAAAGATCTTATGCTCGTAGAGAGCAATGAGAGCGCCGAGCGTCTTAGGGGTCAAAAGTGGAAACATGATGCTATTGCTCGGACGGTTTCCTTCAAACACCTTGCTCTTCACCAGCGCCTCGCTTGCGCCACTCCCGAGTTCCTTGCGAACTTGCTCCTCTGTCTTACCGAACGCCAACGCTTCGGGCTGCGCAAAGAAGTTGGAGAGGAGAATGCGGTGGTGCTTCGAGTTGGCGATGGGGTTGTGCGAGGTTGCTGGGGCGATGAAATCGGCAGGGATCAACTTCGTTCCCTGGTGGACGAGCTGGTAGAATGAGTGTTGGCCGTTGGTGCCAGCAGCACCCCAGATGATTGGCTGCGCGGGAAACGTCAGTCAAGTAGTAATACGATACGCCATAAGACCTACGCCAGTCTGATAGTCGACACGCTGGCCACCCTTGGTGACGAATTTACCGTTTGACTCCATATCTCCCTGCTGGAAGTAGTCTGCGAACTTGTGGAGGTACTGATCATACGGCAAAAGAGCATGCGTCTGAGCGCCATAGAAGTCATTGTACCAGATGCCGATAACAGCGAGCAGGACCGGAAGGTTGCTCTCCAAGGGGGTTTCTTTGAAGTGCTTGTCCATACCATGAGCACCCTCCAAGAGGGACTCAAAGTTATCGTAGCCGATATACAGAGCGATGGAGAGACCAATTGCACTCCACAGGCTGTAGCGGCCACCGACCCAGTCCCAGAACTGGAACATGTTCGCGGCATCAATACCGAAGGCCTGAACAGCCTTGGTATTCGTGGAGAGGGCTACAAAGTGCTTGGCGACGTGAGCCTTATCCTTGGCGAAGGCCAAGAACCAGTCCCTCGCGGACTCTGCATTCGTGATAGTCTCTTGGGTAGTAAACGTCTTGCTAGCGATGATGAACAGGGTACGTTCTGGGTCGCAGACCCTGACGGTCTCGGCAAGATGTGTTCCGTCGATGTTGGAGATAAAGTGGACAGTGAGGTCCCGCTTCGCATAAGCCTTGAGGGCCTCAGTCACCATAACGGGACCCAAATCAGAACCACCGATACCGATGTTGACGATGGTGTTGATGGTTTTCCCGGTGTAACCTTTCCAAGCACCACTTCGGATGGCCTCGGAGAACTCCTTGATGTGCGCGAGCACACCAGCAACTTCGTCGACGCCGCCCTCTTGGATCTGGAAGTCATTGAAATTACGCAGGGCGACGTGTAGGACGGCACGATTTTCTGACGTGTTGATATGCTCTCCGGCAAACATCCTGTCGCGGTGGGTCTCGACCTGGGCCTCCCGCGCGAGAGATAGGAGTGTGTCAAGGATCGGCTGCGTGATCAGGTTCTTGGAGTAGTCGAGAAGGAAAGTGGTGGCGGGATCGGTAGGGTCCACATATTCTTTTGAGAACGTGGAGAAGCGATCGGGATCCTGGGCAAAGAGGTCGGACAAGATAAGCCTTGTATGCTCGGCGTCATAGGTCTGCTGGAGCTTCTGCCAGGCAGCGTACTCTGACCGCATCGTTGAGCATTGCTAGCGCACTGACTTTTTTTCGACGCACCAGTAGCAAGCTTTCCGCTCATGGTGACGCAGCGGGGGGGGCGAGTGTTGGAGGCGTAAGCCGAAGGTTCACCGGTTTATACGTTCTGTCCCGGTCATCGATCGTGGGAACCTCAATTAACGGACTCCTCCCCGAAGACCAATGGGAGACGTTGTCCCTATCAATTTGCCCACACACTGCTCGGGATGAGAGAAAACCCTTGATTTTCCCTCTCTGAAGCCGTGCGCTGTGTTCCCATAAGCTGGCACGCACGTGTATGCTGACCTACATGCTTGGCGACATGCCAGCTCCGCTGAGAATGTCAATTTCTTCTACACACAGGATCATCCGAACTTCAAACAAATGCGTGACTCGAAAGCACAGTGCACCAGCAACTCGAATCAAGGATCGAAATCACATCATGCCAATCGAGAGAAAAATACAACTCACAGACAGCTCAAGAGCTTGCCGGGGCCCATCTCGGGCTGTAATGCGCTGATTTCGAATTGTCACACACTCTCAGTCACTTGACAGGCAGGTATGTACCTATGTAACCGGAATCATCAAGTCGGGTGTGATATCCGACGTGACACAGGGCATTCAAATTTCAACACCGTAAATCCTTACGGCCAGCCAATGACCCGGACCTGACAGCGAGCAGGATTTGCAGCAGTCGAGCACGTGTCGACCAGTGTAGCATGCGTATCAAGTGAGAGTTGAATCCCACGTTTTCCCTGAAGAGCCAGCAACCATTTGATTCTGGACTTGAATAGGAAAGCTAAGCCCGAAGCAGCTAGCAATATACGGTGTTTGGGCACTGGCCGGGAGTCCAGCACCGAATCGTCGGTGGAAATCAGTTCCAAGACTGCTTGACGAGCGTTGATGAATAGGGTAATATACCAGTGCTGCAGCCATCTTGAACCTCCAAGCGTGCGTCAGGCGTGGCCTCACCTTGTGCCACGCGTAAACGCGATGCCGGCCAGCAAACAGCGTCACGGCGATTCCTCGGAGCACAGTTTGTTTCTGGATGAAACTCACTTTGGAGACTCCAGCTAACGATGTATCGGCCGCAATTGTCCAACAAGCCTCAGTGCCACGCCCAGGTTACTCGTAGGGATGCCTATTGAAAATTCTACCTTGACAGATTAGCCGCAAATGACAAGTGCGGCCGCTCTGCCAGTGCGTTCCACTCCTTGAAATGAGTCAGACAGAAGTCCATCATTTCAAGGTTGGTAATATGTAGTCAAATCTTCATGCTGTACCTATGTTCTCACGCTGCAGGTACGCCTCGCAAGTGCAAATTTGGTTTGGGCAATGAATTCGGCGACCTGGCCGTTGATGGGACGTCACCTCACCCCTAGGGGACCCATCGCGCTGGGTTCCAGACCAGCAGAAATCAAAGGAACAAAAACGTTTTCGTTTTCGCGGCGACGTCGACTAGCCCCGTAGGGGCCAGCGAAATCATATAAAAACGACCCAGTCGCTCTCAACTGCATCATACACCGTTTCTGCACTCAGCTGAACACCCACACTCGTTAAACCACCTCAACTTTCTAACCATCATAATGTTCATTCGTCTCGTCGCCGTTGCCTCACTTGCTGCCCTCGCTGTCGCCAGCCCCGGTGCCCTCGCTGCGCGCGACCAGTGCAACACTGGCCCAGTTAACTGCTGCAACAACGTCCAGCAGGTATGTTGACACACAGACGCACCGGTCACACTGTTAAAACACTGGTCTATTTCTAGGCCAATGACGCCAGCAGCTTGCTCGGCCTATTTGGTCTGGCTGACGTTCTCGCTGGCGTTACTGGCCAAGTCGCCTTCGGTTGCAGCCCCATCTCCGTCATTGGCATCGCTGGTAACAGTTGCACGCAACAACCCGTCTGCTGCACTGGCAACACATTTGTGAGTCCCTTTCCTCTCTTTCGTTTTTGGTGATGTGCTAATGTATGATTACAGAACGGCCTCATCCAAACTGGCTGCACCCCTATCAATGCCAACCTCTAGGTCTTGAGCTGAGTGTAGAATGAAGATAACCGAACGTTTTGCTGGGTTCCGCTGCGTCCATAGAACTGTCTAGTAGCGTCAGTCTTGGTGCCACCCTAATAACACTCCTTTATAATATCGCCAAGTGACTCAGGGGACAAGCCATTCCTCACAAGCGTTATGCGTAGCACAGCAGACCTTTTGGGGTAGGATGGTAGCTCGATACTCTGGCGGGCCGGTTGAGCAGACCTTTTGGAATTGCCATATGTATATATCTCCCCGGTTTGGCTTGTCAACTGGACAGGGATCTTACAGCATGATGTACTCAATGAATGAAGGTTTCTTTGTCCGATGCCCGAGGCTTTTAATATCTGGGGTACAGAGGCATGCTTCCTGCTTCCTTTCATGGTGCTTTCCATGCATCTAATGCGCAGAAGGCCGATGTGACGGACAATCCATCTCATGGGGAAGCCGGTGGCTATTAACGTGGAGGTGGGGTGTTGAGTGGGGGCTCTATTTTTGTGCATAACAACTTGCGCCGGCGAACTGCCGCACGAGAACGTAAAGGCAGAGACGAATTCGGAGAGACGGGCGAGACGCCAAGTTCCCAAAGAGTCGCCTGCCATCTATCAATATATAACCCCTGAAACATTTTATCTGGGAAAGCCGTCTGAGACCCACTGAGGCCGCTGGTTATGCGGAGATAAAGTACATTGACAAATAATGACGCCGAGGACACGTAGCCGAAACACAGGAGTTCGGAAAAACTAGAACACGCTGACCGAACTGCAAGGATAACCTGCCAGTACTATACTTTAGCCTCGATAACCAGTTACTTAATTCAGACGGGAGACGGATCAAGGAAAAAAAACACCGGGCGCAATCGAGGCGATGCGAGCCCAGGATTCCTTGCGATGATCGTGTGAGTGCTTCGAACGTACCGAATCCCGCCGAGCGTCTGTCGAGGGATAAAAGACGGCGAGAACAAGAAGAATAACCCACCGAGTGCCTCATACGACACAAGACATGACCTGCATGACAGAAGAAACGTACGACGCCATCATCGTTGGTGGAGGATTCGGAGGCATTTACCACCTTATTCACTTGCGCGACCTCGGTTTAAACTGCAAGTTGATCGAAGCTGGCTCCGATTTTGGTGGGACTTGGTACTGGAACACGTACCCTGGCGTCCGTGTCGACAGCGACATTCCCACTTACGAGTTCTCGCGCCCAGACCTCTGGAAAGGCTGGACTTGGACCGAGAAGTTCCCTGCAGGGAAAGAACTTCAAGCGTATGTCACAAGTGCATTCCCGCTTTCGTAGTTAAGGCCGTACTCACATGCACGCGACTGTTGACCAGATATTTTGCCTACGTGGACGACAAGCTGAAACTTCGCAAGGATTGTCGATTTGACTCGCGCGTGAAACAAGCGCACTGGGACGACAAATTGCACCTCTGGCACGTTACATCTGACGGAAAGGATGGTGTATACCAAGCTGCCGCACGCCATCTGATCATTTGCACGGTCAGGTTGCGGTTACCCTCGTCACCATCTCCCACAGCTAACGCTCGTCTAGGGGTTCGCTTCCAAGCCATATACTCCAAAGTTGAAGGGACTGGAAACATTCCAAGGAAAATGGGCTCACACGGCGCGGTGGCCAAAGGAAGGAATCGAGACGAACGGAAAACGAGTTGGAGTAATTGGGACGGGAGCGAGTGGAGTACAAGTCATCCAAGAGATTGGGCAACACGTACGCATGGACTGGTTAACCATCATGTTAATCCACTGACCGTACATTTGGATCAGGTTGGGCATCTTACCGTATTCCAACGAACCCCAAACCTTGCAATTCCTATGGGTCAATATCACGTCAGCGAGCAAGTTCAGAGCCACTTCAAGCCAGTGTACGAGGAAATCTTCCGAAAGCTTCCCACCACATTCACCGGATTCCCCATCGACTGGATTCCACGTCAGATGAAGCAGGACAGCGAAGAGGAAAGACAGGCCACGTACGAAGCACTGTGGGACCGTGGCGCTTTCAATTTCTGGCGTAGGTCCCCCGATACTATTAGCACAGCCATCCAAAGCTGACCATCCCACCATCGACAGTTGCCAATTATCAAGACCTCCTCATTGATAAGGACAGCAACGATGCTGCCTATGCCTTCTGGAGGAGCAAAGTAAGCGAGCGGATCAAGGACCCCAAGAAACGCGAGCTCTTAGCACCAGTAGTCCCCCCTCACCCATTTGGTTGCAGGCGTCCGTGTCAAGAACAATATTTCTACGAAATCTTTAATCAGGACAATGTTGACGTTGTCGACATCAAGGCGAATCCCATCCTCGAGATCACACCGAAAGGTGTGAAAACGACGGATAAGGAGTACGAGCTTGACGTACTCATTCTTGCCACTGGTGCGCATGCTCGAAGACCTTCGTGCCAGATGCGTAGCTGAAATTGGACATCTATAGGTTTCGACACCCACACTGGGGCGTTCATGGATATGGACCTACGTGGGGTGGATGGTGAGACGATTCAGGATCATTGGCGAGACGGCACGACCACCTAGTAAGCATTTGAACTCTCCATTCCCGTTTCGGCCATTCGTAACCCAAGGTTCCGTTGAAAGCCTAGGAATGACGATCGACAATTTCCCGAACCTTTTCTTTGTGTATGGTCCGCAGGGACCAACCGCGTTCTGCAATGGACCGACTTGTGTGGAACTTCAAGGGTCCTGGGTCATTCAGACGATCGAATATCTTCGTCAGCACGGGATCACCAAGTTCACACCCACCTCTCACGCTGCTCTGACGTACAAGAAGCACGTCGATGCGCTCTTCGATGCCACGCTCGTTTCGCTGGCCAATGGTTGGTACAATGGTGCCAACATCCCTGGAAAGAACCGTGAAGCATACAATTACATCGCGGGTGTTTCGGTTTACAAGCGAGAGATCACGGAAGAAGTTGAGCGCGGGTACCCCGGGTTTCAGAGGGAGGTGTTGAAAGGGCTATAGCCTTGCGGGTGTAGCTCCTTTTGATAAATGTAATAGTATAAATGGGTGATGCCAGTCGAGTTTTGACAGACATCTCTGACAAGTGAGTGCTCGGATAAGAGTAGAGCAACTAGTAAAGGTCGGTCTTCCTACCACAAATTCAGTCGATCAGGTCAAAAATGTGTAACGTGGTGTTGAATGTCACGGTAGTACACATCGATCGACGACCAACCGACGGCGCTTGTGGTTTGAAATTCCACGACGTCGCAGGCTCGAGAGTGATTTTAATTTTTTTTGAAGTGCGAATTGTATTTTTGTGGGCGAGCGGGTTGCCCATGAGCAAGTTAACGGTATGATATTTCCCGAGTGGACTAGGGCCCATCCCAATCGCGTTCGCGACGGCTATCAATCAAGCAGCAGAGTGGTACAAGTATCTTTGCCCGAGATACTTGATTTTGGGGGTACGGAAGCATGCTTTATGCTTCTTTTGTGCGGCTTTCCATGCATTCAACGTGCAGAAGGCCGCTGGGACGGATCATCCATCTCATGAGGAAGCTGGTGGCTATGAATGGAGAGAGCGCGCACTTCGGGGTATCCATGGGGTATCCGGAGTACGGACTCTATACTTTGTAGATAACAACTCGCGTCCGCCCAAGAACGCAAACGCAGAATTTTGAGAGATGGGTGAAACACCAAGCTCCTAAAGAGTTTACCTTCTATTACCCACCCCTGAAAAATTATATCAGAAGATGCACCGCCCATGATCTTACTGATGCCGCTGATTAGGCGGGGATGAGCACATTGACAGGTGACGTAGCTGAAGCGCAGGAGTGCCGAAAAGATTAGAACACACTGGCCAAAACGTGCAAGGGTAACCAACCCTACTAGAACTATACCTCCACCGCCACTTTCCAAGGTACCTTTGACAATCAGTCGGCTCAAGTGGGAGGCGGAGCAAAGCAACAGGGCAAGGTCGAGGCGGGGTCAGAGTCCGTCAGACCGTGGGTTTCTGTACCTTGCTTCTCGTATATTGACTGATCCGAGGCAAGAAAGACTTTATTGAGATGATCATGTGGGTGCTTAGAACGTACTGAATCCCGCCGAGGGTCTATCGGGAGATAAAAGATGGCGAGAACAAGAAGAATCACCCACCAAGTACCGCCATCCGACACAGTCTGAGGACACCACCACCACCAAAGGCCTGCATGACAGAAGAAACGTACGACGCCATCATTGTTGGCGGAGGATTCGGAGGCATTTACCATCTTATCCACTTGCGCGACCTCGGTTTAAGCTGCAAGTTGATCGAAGCCGGCTCCGATTTTGGTGGGACCTGGTACTGGAATACGTACCCTGGCGCTCGTGTCGACAGCGACATTCCCATTTACGAGTTCTCACGCCCCGACCTCTGGAAAGGGTGGACCTGGACCGAGAAGTTTCCAGGATGGAAGGAACTTCAAGCGTATGTCAACAAAGTCACTCTCATTTTCGTAAAACTGGACTCACATACATTCGATCCGATTACCAGATACTTTGCCTACGTGGATGACAAGCTCAAACTTCGTAAGGATTGTCGATTTGACTCACGCGTAGAGCAGGCGCACTGGGATGAAAAATTACACGTGTGGCACGTCACATCTGACGGAAAAGATGGCATGTACCAGGCTGCCGCACGTCATCTGATCATTTGCACGGTCAGATTGCCATTAGCTTCATCTCCCACAACTAACACTTATCTAGGGATTTGCTTCCAAGCCATATACTCCAAAGTTGAAGGGACTGGAAACATTCCAGGGAATATGGACTCACACCGCGCGGTGGCCAAAGGAAGGGATCGAGACGAACGGAAAACGAGTTGGAGTGATTGGGACCGGACCAAGCGGGGTACAAATGATCCAAGAGATTGGGCAACACGTGCGCATGGACTGGCCAACCGTCATATTAATCCACTGATCGTACATTCGGATTAGGTTGGGCACCTGACCGTATTTCAACGAACCCCGAATCTTGCAACCCCCATGGGCCAATATCGCGTCAGCGAGCAAGTTCAGAGCCACTTCAAGCCAGTATACGAGGAAATCTACCGAAAGCTTCCCACCACATTCACCGGGTTCCCCATCGACTGGGTTCCCCGTCCAATGATGCAGGACAGCGAAGAAGAACGACAAGGGACGTTTGAAGCATTGTGGGACCGTGGCGGTTTCAATTTCTGGCGTAGGTTACCCAATATTGGCACAGCCACCCAAAGCTCATCACCCGTCAGTTGCTAATTATCAGGACCTCCTTATTGAGAAGGACAGCAACGATGCTGCCTACGCCTTCTGGAGGAGGAAAGTTAGCGAGAGAATCAAGGACCCTAAAAAGCGTGAGCTTTTAGCGCCGACCATCCCACCTCACCCGTTTGGTTGCAAGCGTCCAAGTCAAGAACAACATTACTACGAAATCTTCAATCAGGACAACGTTGACGTCGTCGACATCAAGGCAAATCCTATCCTCGAGATCACGCCGAAAGGCGTGAAAACGACGGAAAAGGAGTACGAGCTCGACGTACTCATTCTTGCCACTGGTACGCGTGCTGGAAGACCTCCGTACCAGATACGGAGCTAAATTGGACATCTATAGGTTTCGACACCCACACTGGCGAGTTCATGGATATGGACCTACGTGGGGTAGGCGGTGAGACGATTCAGGATCATTGGCGAGATGGCACGACCACCTAGTAAGTTTTTGAGCTATCCATACTCGTATAGCCACTCATGACCCAACGCCCCTTTGAAAGCCTAGGAATGACTATCGACAACTTCCCGAACCTATTCTTTGTGTACGGTCCACAGGGACCGAGCGCGTTCTGCAATGGACCTACATGCGTAGAAATTCAAGGGTCCTGGGTCATTCAGACAATCCAATATCTTCGCCAGCACGGGATCACCAAGTTCACACCCACCTCTCACGCTGCTCTGACGTACAGGAAGCACGTCGATGCACTCTTCGATGCCACACTCGTTTCGCTGGCCAACGGTTGGTACAATGGTGCCAACATCCCTGGGAAGAAGCGCCAAGCATACAATTACATTGGGGGTGTTCCGGTT
This sequence comes from Hortiboletus flavorubellus, assembly GCA_038093115.1. Lineage (NCBI taxonomy): Eukaryota > Fungi > Basidiomycota > Agaricomycetes > Boletales > Boletaceae > Hortiboletus > Hortiboletus flavorubellus. The sequence continues at coordinate 14,010 of JBBPRR010000149.1, forward strand.
TACAAGCGCGAGATCACGGAAGAAATTGAGCGTGGGTACCCTGGATTCCAGAGGGAAGTGCTGAAAAAGCTTTAGCCTCCCGGATGTACATCGTTTTGATAGATGTGATTGTATGGAGTCCGTCAGACCGTGTGTCCGATCTGTACCTTGCTTCCCGTTTACCGAGGCAAGAAAAGCTTTATTGGAATGATCATGTGGGTGCTTAGAACGTACTGAATCTCGCCGAGGGTCTGTCGGAGGATAAAAGACGGTGGGAACAAGAACCACCCACCAAGTACCGCCATACGGCGCACGACATCACTACCAAAGGCCCGCATGACGGAAGAAACGTACGACGTCATCATTGTTGGCAGATTATTCGGAGGCATCTATCATCTTATTCACTTGCGCGACCTCGGTTCAAACCGCGCAGATACGAGACAGAGCCAGACAGGTGAGAGTATGTAGAGAATAGAAAGGAAGGAGAAAGGGAGATGAGGAAATGGATGACTTTCCGCAGCCTCCAGAATAAAAGATTATACTAATATTACTGTATCATTGCACTCGATTCATCAGGCTGTGTGATGCATGACAAGGGTTACCGGAAATTTTGTTTCATCGTCAGTCCCAGGCTCCTACTTACCGTTTCTGGAGTGTTCAAGGTGACATACTAGGCACACCTAGCCTTCCCAGACCTATGTTAGTCGACTCGAGTCCACTGAGTTGAAAGTTGCGACTAGCCGAGTGGGTGTGACACGGTGTGGCTGTGCAGTGCAGTGACTCGACCGCTCGAATTCAGAGTTGTGGCAAGCAGGCGACTATGAAATCTGAACTTTTTTTGCTGATGGCCTTACATGCAGGTGTGTCAGATAAATTACCTTGCTCAATATCAAACTCCATCACCCTTCCAGCCTTCAGCACCTCCTTCAATTCAACGTTTTAATCTCCTTGTGGTTTGAAATTTGACGACGTCACAGGCTCGAGTGGAGGTTTTTTTTTTCTAAGTGCAAATTGTATTTTTGTTGGTGGGTGGGTTGCCCATGAGCAAGTGAACAATATGATATTTCCCGAGTAGACTAGGGCCCATCCCAATTGCGTTAGTGATGGCTATCAATCAAGCAGCAGAATGGCACAAGTATCTTTACTCAAGATTTTTGATTTCTGGGGTACAGAAGCATGCTCTATGCTTCTTTTGTGCGGCATTCTGTGCATCTAACGCACCAAAGGCCGCTGGGACGGATAATCCATCTCATGAGCAAGCTGGTGGCTATTGATGGAGAGAGCGCGCACTTCGGAGTATCCGTGGGGTATCCGGAGTACGGACTCTATACTTTGTGGATAACAACTCGCGTCCGCCCAAGAACGTAAACGCAGAATTCTGAGAGATGGGTGAAACACCAAGCTCCTAAAAAGTTTGCCTTCTATTACTGTATCAGAAGACGCACCGCCCGTAATCTTACTGATGCCGCTGATTAGGCGGGGATGAACACATTGACAGGTCACGTAGCTGAAGCGCAGGAGGGCCGAAAAGATTAGAACACACTGGTCAAACCGTGCAAGGGTAACCAACCCTGCTAGAACTATACCTCCACTGCCACTCTTAGAGGTACCTTTGACAATCAGTCGGGAGGCGGGTCAAAGCAATAGGGCAAAGTCGAGGCGAGGTCAGAGTCCGTCAGACCGTGGGTTTCTGTACCCAGCTTTCCGTTTAGTGACTAAGCAGAGGCAAGAAAGACTTTATTGGGATGATCATGTGGGTGCTTAGAACGTACTGAATCCCGCCGAGGGCCTGGCGGGAGATAAAAGACGGCGAGAACAAGAAGAATCACCCGCCAAGTACCGCCATACGACACAGCCTGAGGACACCACCACCACCAAAGGCCTGCATGACAGAAGAAACGTACGACGCCATCATCGTTGGCGGAGGATTCGGAGGCATTTACCATCTTATCCACTTGCGCGACCTCGGTTTAAACTGCAAGTTGATCGAAGCCGGCTCCGATTTTGGTGGAACCTGGTACTGGAATACGTTCCCTGGCGCCCGAGTCGACAGCGAAATTCCCATTTACGAGTTCTCGCGCCCCGACCTCTGGAAAGGGTGGACCTGGACCGAGAAGTTCCCAGGATGGAAGGAACTTCAAGCGTATGTCAGCATGGTCATTCTCATTTTCGTGATACTGGACTCACATTCATTCGATTCGATCACCAGGTACTTTGCCTACGTGGATGACAAGCTCAAACTTCGCAAGGATTGTCGATTTGACTCGCGCGTGAAACAAGCGCACTGGGACGACAAATTACACATCTGGCACGTCACGTCTGACGGAAAGGATGGCGTATACCAGGCTGCCGCACGCCATCTGATCATTTGCACTGTCAGGTTGCGGTTACCCTCGTCACGTTCTCCCACAGCTAACGCTCGTCTAGGGGTTCGCTTCCAAGCCATATACTCCAAAGTTGGAGGGACTGGAAACATTCCAAGGAAAATGGACTCACACAGCGCGGTGGCCAAATGAAGGGATTGAGACGAGCGGAAAACGAGTTGGAGTGATTGGGACCGGACCAAGTGGAGTACAAATGATCCAAGAGATTGGGCAACACGTATGCATGGACTGGCCAACCGTCATGTTAATCCACTGATCATACATTTGGATTAGGTCAGGCACCTTACCGTATTCCAACGAACCCCGAATCTTGCAATTCCTATGCGTCAATATTGCGTCAGCAAGCAGGTTCAGAGCCACTTCAAGCCAGTGTACGAGGACATTTACCGAAAGCTTCCCACCACATTCACCGGATTCCCCATCGACTGGATTCCACGTCCGATGATGCAGGACAGCGAAGGAGAACGACAAGGGACGTTTGAAGCATTGTGGGATCGTGGCGGTTTCAATTTCTGGCGTAGGTTACCGAATACTAGCACAGCCACCAAAAGCTCATCACCCCGTCAGATGCTAATTATCAGGACCTCCTTATTGATAAGGACAGCAACGATGCTGCCTATGCCTTTTGGAGGAGCAAAGTAAGCGAGAGGATCAATGACCCTAAAAAACGCGAGCTTTTAGCGCCGACTGTCCCACCTCACCCGTTTGGTTGCAAGCGTCCAAGTCAAGAAGAATACTACTACGAAATCTTTAATCAGGACAATGTTGACGCTGTCGACATCAAGGCAAATCCCATTCTCGAGATCACACCGAAAGGTGTGAAAACGACGGAAAAGGAGTACGAGCTCGACGTACTCATTCTTGCCACTGGTGCGCGTGCTGGAAGACCTCCGTACCAGATACGGAGCTCAATTGGACATCTATAGGTTTCGACACCCACACTGGCGAGTTCATGGATATGGACCTACGTGGGGTAGGCGGTGAGACGATTCAGGATCATTGGCGAGATGGCACGACCACCTAGTAAGTTCTTGAACTATCCATACCCGCATACCCACTCATAACCCAACGTTCCTTTGAAAGCCTAGGAATGACTATCGACAACTTCCCGAACCTATTCTTTGTGTATGGTCCGCAGGGACCGACCGCATTCTGCAATGGACCTACATGCGTAGAAATTCAAGGATCCTGGGTCATTCAGACGATCGAATATCTTCGCCAGCACGGGATCACCAAGTTCACACCCACCTCTCACGCTGCTCTGACGTACAGGAAACACGTCGATGCGCTCTTCGATGCCACACTCGTTTCTCTGTCCAACGGTTGGTACAATAGTGCCAACATCCCCAGGAAGAAGCGTCAAGCATACAATTACATTGGGGGTGTTCCGGTTTATAAGCGCGAGATCACGGAAGAAATTGAGCGCGGGTACCCTGGATTTCAGAGGGAAACACTGAAAAAGCTTCAGCCTTGCGGGTGTACATCGTTTTGATAAACATGATTGTATAAGTCCGTCAGACCGTGTTTCTGTACCTTGCTTCCTGTTTATTCACAGACCCAAGGCAAGAAAGGCTTTATTGGGATGATCATGTGGATGCTCAGAACGTACTGGACCCCGCCGAGCGTCTGTCGGGAGATAAAAGACGGTGGGAACAAGAACCACCCACCAAGTACCGCCATACGGCGCAGGACATCACTACCAAAGGCCCGCATGACGGAAGAAGCGTACGACGCCATCATCGTTGGCGGAGGATTCGGAGGCATCTACCATCTTATCCACCTGCGCGACCTAGGTTTAAACTGCAAGTTGATCGAAGCTGGCTCCGATTTTGGTGGAACCTGGTACTGGAATACGTTCCCTGGCGCCCGTGTCGATAGCGACATTCCAGTTTACGAGTTCTCGCGCCCCGACCTCTGGAAAGGGTGGACCTGGACCGAGAAGTTCTCTGGATGGAAGGAACTTCAAGCGTATGTCAAAAAATGCGTTCCCGTTTTCGTAGTAGTTCTGTACTCACATGCATTCAACCGCTGATTAGATACTTTGCCTACGTAGACGACAAGCTGAAACTTCGCAAGGATTGTCGATTTGACTCGCGCGTAAGACAAGCGCACTGGGATGACAAATTGCACGTGTGGCATGTCACCTCTGACGGAAAAGATGGCATGTACCAGGCTGCCGCACGTCATTTGATCATGTGCATGGTCAGGTTGCCGCTACCTTCATCTCCCACAACTAACGCTCGTCTAGGGATCCAAGCCGTATACCCCAAAGTTGAAGGGACTAGACACATTCCAGGGAAAATGGAGTCACACAGCGCGGTGGCCAAAGGAAGGGATCGAGACGAGCGGAAAACGAGTTGGAGTGATTGGGACGGGAGCGAGTGGAGTACAAGTCATCCAAGAGATTGGGCAACACGTGCGCATGGACCGGCCAACCGTCATGTTAATCGACTGACCGTACATTTGGATTAGGTTGGGCATCTTACCGTATTCCAACGAACTCCGAATCTTGCAATTCCTATGCGCCAATATTGCGTCAGCAAGCAGGTTCAGAGCCACTTCAAGCCAGTGTACGAGGACATCTTCCGAAAGCTTCCCACCACATTCACTGGGTTCCCCATCGATTGGATTCCACGTCCGATGATGCAGGACAGCGAAGAAGAACGACAAGGGACGTTTGAAGCATTGTGGGACCGTGGCGGTTTCAATTTCTGGCGTGGGTTACCTGATGCTGGCACAGCCACCAAAAGCTCATCATGACGGTCGCCCATCAGTTGCTAATTATCAGGACCTCCTTATTGATAAGGACAGCAACGATGCTGCCTATGCCTTCTGGAGGAGGAAAGTTAGCGAGAGGATCAATGACCCTAAAAAACGCGAGCTTTTAGCTCCGACTGTCCCGCCTCACCCGTTTGGTTGCAAGCGTCCAGGTCAAGAAGAATATTACTACGAAATATTTAATCAGGACAATGTTGACGTTGTCGACATCAACGCGAGTCCCATCCTGGAGGTCATGTCGAAGGGTGTGAAAACGACGGAAATGGAGTACGAGCTCGACGTACTCATTCTTGCCACTGGTGCGCGTGCTGGAAGACCTCCGTACCAAATGCGGAGCTGAATTGGATACCTATAGGTTTCGACACCTACACTGGCGAGTTCATGGATATGGACCTGCGTGGGGTAGACGGTGAGACGATTCAGGATCACTGGCGAGACGGTATGACCACCTAGTAAGTTTTTGAACTATCCATACCCGCATACCCACTCATAACCCAACGTTCCTGTGAAAGCCTAGGAATGACTATCGACAACTTCCCGAACCTATTCTTTGTGTATGGTCCGCAGGGACCGACCGCATTCTGCAATGGACCTACATGCGTAGAAATTCAAGGGTCCTGGGTCATTCAGACGATCGAATATCTTCGCCAGCACGGGATCACCAAGTTCACACCCACCTCTCACGCTGCTCTGACGTACAGGAAGCACGTCGATGCACTCTTCGATGCCACACTCGTTTCGCTGGTCAACGGTTGGTACAATGGTGCCAACATCCCTGGGAAGAAGCGCCAAGCATACAATTACATTGGGGGTGTTCCGGTTTACAAGCGCGAGATCACGGAAGAAATTGAGCGCGGGTACCCTGGGTTTCAGAGAGAGGTGCTGAAAAGTCTTTAGCCTTGCGGGTGTTGATCTTTTTAATGAATGTAATTGTATATGTTCGCCGTCGAGCATGGGGATGCTAGTTGAATTTTGACAGACGTCTCTAACAAGTGAATGATCGGACGAGAATAAAGCAACTAGTAAAGTCTTCCCACCACTCGATCAGGTCGAAAATGGTGTAGCATGAGGTTGAATATCGTGCTTCCCCCACTATGCGCTAATGAACGAACCAGCGGCACTTGTGGTTCGAAAATTGAGGCGGAATTTTGCCTTTGTGATCGGGCTAACGATGTGATGTTTCCCGGGAAAGCTAGATCGCTTTCACAACGGCCATCAATCAAGAAGGGGGTGCGAAGTAAAGTTGAAAGCGTGGTGGCAGCGTTTACTCCGCCGCTTTGTTTTCCTGGATTGTCCACCATGTGTTAGGGGTTATTTATGATTATTTGTGCGTGGTTTGTCATTGTGCTCGTGGTTGCTCTTGTTCTGCAAGGACGGCCAAAGCTACGAGATTCATCTTGTCCTCTCCCACAACCTTCTCTTCTCAATTTCAGACTAATTCTCAACCTTGCAACCTCTTCTTACATTTTTCTCTACTGGACGATGTTGATGAACCAGATCCTCGACTCGTCCAACTCGTTGCGCGACCCGCACGAGCGTTCGCGCTCGCTCAAACGTTCTGCCTCCGTCGCGTCGCTCCCGACCCCTCCTCGTACTCACCACAAACACTCACGATCGCGCGCACGTTCTTCTGCGTCTCACCACAATTCCGACGACAGTGGCAGTGCCTCAGAGCTAGACGACGACCTCGGTAGTGGTTACGCCGAACGCATCAAGCGGGTCAAAACGACTCGCGCTAGCAAGTGCGTAAGCGACAATGACGACCTTTCCGAAGAAGAGAGTCCAGATCGCAAAAAGCGTCGCACGCTTGGGGTCCTCCCTGGCCACGACGAAGACGAGGAGGACGAAAACACTTTTTGGACCGGTCGGGTTGGTCCGTCTCTTGGGGAGAAACAGGAAAAGAGGATACGCGCGGACAAGACGCAGGAAAGCTCGCCGTCGCCTGCGATGCTCCGCTATCACGTAAAAGCCCCCGTATCGCCGCCACCGTCGAGAAGGCAGCCATTGGTCCAGCCTGCACGCGCTGCCTCCGTGGAACGCGAAGATCCTTCGACTGATTCCGTTGCCCCTGTTACTCCGCCACGTAGACTCTTCCTTCGTGCCCCATCTCTCTCCGTTGCCGACGCGTTCATAACTCCCACGAAACCCAAGGCCAGCAAAATTTGGCCAAAGCGTGATTCGCCAAACAACCCCTTCCTTATCGATTCCAGTGAAAATGTCACGTCCCGATCGGAATGGGACAGTAGCGACGAAGAAGAGGTTGTCGGCGAAGCTCGGGTACAGGAAGGAACGCCCACTCCCACGTTTGAGGAAAAGCCGACGATCACATATGTCTTGTGAGTACCACGCATATATGCACGTCTCATCATTTTTTATTCCATGATCTTCCAGCCGTGGGCAAAAAGCAACTTTCCAGAACCCTCTCTACGGACTCGCTCCCGAGGTGATCGCCGCCTCCAAATTGCCCATCGACCACCCTGACTACGAAGCAGTCGAAGCTTGTCCTCCAAAGAGGTTGTTCTCTGTTGGAAAGCGAAAGTCTCGGGATCGCAGTCGCGAGAACACCTCTGGCGAGGGCATCAAACGTGCTAAGGTCCAATGCGACGAGGTCTCGGAAGGTGAAGAAAGTGGCACCAGCACTGTTTCCCACAAGAAGCTCTCTCATGCAGACAGTGCCGAGACGGAGACCAAACCTGTCTGCGAGTCGTCTTCGCACCTGGTCGACAATGAGCTTCAAAGTGCTAGTGAGGAGCGGGAGCGCAGAGAGACGGCAGCTAAAACTCGCCTCGCTTCCAGGGATGGTCTCCGGGCTGGAGCTGTCTTCGCGGACCGGGACGAACCTGCACGCCGGGCCATGGGTCCTCTCCGGAGCTCATAGGCTCTTTGGAGACTTTGAGGACCCCCTCTTTTTATCTCTTCATCTTAGGTTGCGCTCCATTCACTCATTCTTGTGTATATTCCCCTCTCTCGTTTGTCTAACCACTCTTGCGATGCCTCATTCTAGTCTTGCTCATTTCTCGACGATCGTTCTCGCCCGCGCTACCTCCCACTTCTTCACCTCTGCGATGCCCTCTATGCTTTTACACGCTTTACATCATGCGACACCATGCCTACCCACGCATCAATCTATTCATCTAGCCTATCCGTTCCATCTTTCCGTTCTTCTGTACTCGCAATTACAAAGGCAAGTATTTACACGATAGGGTAGTGCAGCGCACCATCGTACTCGCTCGTTTACTCACATTCGCTAATATTGATAATAGAAGGCGAGCTCAGGCTCTGCTTGTATGCGTGGATGCTGGTTCTCGGTCGTAGTGGAACACACGTTGGGCTCTCTTACGCTTTGGTGATTGGGGGGACAACTGACACGTATCCGGGTTCGACACCAGATGCAATTTTTTCAGTGTCTCTTGAATTGCTATGTACGCAGCTATCGATCCTTACCGGTAGATACCAATTGGCCTCTGGTTTGGCCCTGTAAAATAAACTATGCAGTTCATTGCGAGATTCCGGGCGTTGGAAGTTCAGTTCCACACCATCATGTTTCTCTATTGCAACTTCAATCTGCAAGTCAACAACTTGTCTCCGCGGTGAAATACGATTGCTTATTCGTCCTATATCGGCGACGTATCCTCGGTTTTGCAGGGCATTTATGACCAGAAGGTGTGTCTCATCCTGGTCAATGATCTCGACAGATTGGCCGAGCGTTCTCCAAAGCCATTTAGACGTGACCCGGACTCTATGGACCACGCTCCCAAGGTGACGAACGATGCGCCAACTGCGGCACTCGGTGCTTCTGCTCAATGTTTGCTGGCGTGTCACCACCACATCGCCAGTTATGCCTGTCGGCTGGCTTCTCTCACTTATGGTCAACGCAGGTGCGACATTAGTCGTTACCGGGTTCATCGTCACCCAGATGACAGGCATCTTTTATTCAAAGTGATGGGCGCAGTGACTCCCCCTCGCACATAAATGGGGCAAAGGTACATACTCAATTCTCTAACCCGCTCAAGCATATCAGGCATTCTCTTAGCTTTCACTATTACCGCGTCCGCCGTGCTTGTGCCGACTGTGCCCAGGGTCTCGTTATTGTTTCAAGGCTATCTACCACTACACTCGAACGTTTCTATCTTGTCCCCGATGTAACTCGGAACCTGGCCAGACGAATGGTCAGAAAACCTGCTGATTCACAAAAGGCATCGACGGGTGAGGGTCATACCACGGTCTTCGCGAACGAGGCCGATATGACGTGTCTTATCCTGATGACCCCAACAGCATCACCATGCCTTCTTCCGTGTTGCACTCGCACCGTGGTAAATGAGCCTTGTCAAGCGCGTTCAAATCACATGTCCGCGGCACCGTTCCCGTATCGTATTCCAAGGTTCCGCATCCACACCTGCTACCACGAAGCAAGTCGCATCATTCTCCGGCATCTCAACCGTTTGACTCGCTCGCTTCGTCAGCGGAGATGGCCGCTCGGAATTAACGACAAAGGTGGGGTGTGCTCGACAGATGGATGGGTGCGCTCGCGGTGGTGGTCTGGAGGGTATGTTGGTAGTCTGCGCCCGGGGAGGCTCTGGGATAGAACTGGCGACACAGAAATTGAGGGATGCATTTCCGAAGATCTGATCGTTGCGGAACATTTTGAAGACATTCCATCCCGTTTCTGCAATGGTGGGGACAGACAGTGATCGAGGGAAAAAGGGATAGGGCAAACAAGGCAGGTAGCTTTGTGGCGAGTGAAAGTGGCATTCGCTGAAGTCACCGGATCCACGTGGTGTGGGCTTGACTGAACCCTAGTGTAACATTGCCTTTTCGGTGCCAGCCCGGCTCCCGCACTCCACATACCAACGTCTTCCCAAACCACCGTGTTGAATCGAGCTCGACGAGCTAGTATGGGTTCAAAAGGTACTTGTGTCTTTCTGTCAATGTGGAGAGCAGTGTAATGATGTACCTACCAGTTGAACAGCTGCATTCGCGGGCAGAATCTCTCGTCACCAGGTTTGAGCAAGGAGGTGGGAGGAGTTACATCGACGAGGAGATCGACCTTGATCGTGAAGCACTGCAACTTTGCGCACTCGACCACCCCGAACGATACGTCTCTCTTATTCACCTCACACATCGTCTCCTTCATCGCTACAAGCAAATTGGAGCGATGAGTGACTTTGAAGAGGCCATCATCCTCGGCCGAGAAGCACTCCGCATTTGCCCACAAGGGCACCCTGCACGGTTAGCGTCGTTGAACAACCTTGCTATTGGTCTCTCTACCCGGTACAAGCGGCTCGGGGGGATGGAAGACCTCAATGAGGCCATTGTTCTCGATCGAGAAGTCCTGGCTCTCTGCCCGCAAGGGCACCCAAACCGATCGATGGCTTTGAACAACCTTGGAGTTCGTCTCTCCGCTCGGTACACACAGCTTGGGGGAATAGGTGACCTTGAAGAGGCCATTGTCGTTGATCGAGAAGCACTCGACCTCTGCCCGCAAGGAGACCCAAATCGGTCACTGTTTCTGAACAACCTTGCAGTTCGTCTCTCCGCTCGGTACACGCAACTCGGGAGAATGGAGGACCTCGACGAGGCCATTGTCCTCGATCGAGAAGCCCTCGACCTCCGCCCGCAAGGACATCCGCAACGGTCGATGTCGTTGAACAACCTTGCAGTTCGTCTCTCCGCTCGGTACACGCTGCTTGGGGGAACAGAAGACCTCGACGAGGCCATTGCCCTCGATCGAGAAGCACTTGGCATCCGTCCGCGAGGAAACCCAGATTGGTCAATGTCTGTTAACAATCTTGCGGCTGGTCTCTCCTCTCGGTACAACCTGCTCAGGAGAATGGAGGACCTCGACGAGGCCATTGTCCTCGGTCGAGTAGCCCTCGACCTTCGCCCACATGGACACCCTGATCGGTCTATGGCTGTGAACAACCTTGCAGTTTTTCTCTTTACTCGGAACATGCAGCTCGGGAGAATGGAGGACCTCGATGAGGCCACTGTCCTCTATCGAGAAGCGCTCGACCTTCGCCCGAAAGGGCACCCAGATCGGTCGGTGTCTTTGAATAACCTTGCGCTTAGTCTCTCCGCTCGGTACAGGCAGCTGGGAGCAATGGAAGACCTCGACGAGGCCGTTGTCCTCGGCCGAGAAGCTGTCGACCTTTCTCCACAAGGGCACTCTCTTCGATCCTACTCATTGATTACCCTTGCAAGTCACCTCTCTGAACGGTTCACGTATTTGAGGCAGGTAAACGATATAGAGGAGGCGTTCAGTCTCTACACTCAACTCGCACATCTGCCCCAATTCGTTTCTTCCGCCAATCTTACTGCTGCTAGAGAGTGGATTCGCATGGCCCATGATTTCCAGCATCCCACTATCCTTCTCGCATATGAAACCTCTCTCCAGTTACTTACTCGACATCTGGCCACTCTCCCATCACTACCTCAACATCTTGACCTCTTCAAGAACCTCACATCTTCACTCGCAGTGGACGCATTCTCAGCCTGTCTTCATGAACGTGCTCCTGCCCATGCAGTCGAGCTCCTTGAACAGGGCCGGGGTGTCTTTTGGACTCAGCTTAACCGCCTCCGTTCTCCACTTGATGATCTCACGATATCCAGCCTGGCAGGAAAGAGACTGGCAGACGAGTTCACGCAGCTCGCCTTGCTCATTTGCAATGCCCTCAAATCGCCTGGTGCAGATCAGCATGAGCGCCTGTGCCACCTCAACTTCGAAATGCACAGGGTTGTAACCAATGTTCGTGACCTACCTGGTTTCTCTCGTTTCCTGCTTCCCTCCCTCTTCCCCGATCTCCAACATGCGGCCAGTGGGGGACCCGTCATTATTGTCAATGCGAGCAAGTATAGTTGTGACGCGGTCATCGTCTTACTGGATCGCGATCCTGTTCATATTCCATTGGACATCACGCAGGAAGGTGTTCGGGACCTGTCAACAGAGCTCCGTACTTTGATTGTGCGCGCAAGAAGGTTTGACGCTACGAGAGCGCTCGCAGCCTTCTTACGCAAACTCTGGGATCAGATTGTCTCGCCCATCGTCGATTCCCTCCAGATGATCCATCCATCTCGATCACGGATCTGGTGGTGTCCCACCGCCGAGTTCTCTGCTCTTCCCTTTCACGCTGCTGGTCCCTTCAGGAAGGGTCAACGGAATCTTCCCGATATCTACATTTCGTCCTACACCCCCACCTTGACTGCCCTCATTCGGGCTAGACAGCGCGATCTGTCGAGTTCTGTGACTGAACTAAAGCGCTTCATCGCCATCGGCCAAGCCACAGCGGGTGGCGGAGGCAAACTGGTTTCAGTTGACTCGGAACTGGACATCATTGGTCAGCGCGTCGACGGCCTCGCCACATTCACGCGCATAGGTGAAGAGGAATCTCGTATTTCCAGGGTCGTCGAAGAACTCGGGAAGAGCAATTGGGTGCACCTTGCATGTCATGGTCTCCCAAATCGGCAACAGCCGTTCGAGTCCGCGTTCGCTTTGCGCGACGGACACTTTACGATCCAACGCATCATCGGTTGCGAGTTGAAAGATCCAGAGTTTGCGTATCTGTCGGCGTGTCATACGACTGTCGGATACGAAGAGAGTCCGGACGAGGTGATCCACCTCGCATCTGCAATGCAGTTTGCAGGGTTCCGTTCTGTGATTGGGACGATGTGGGCGGTGGACGATGGAGAGACGAACAAGATCACGTCGACCTTCTATAGATATATGGTGAACGAGTCTGGCCAGCTTGACCATACCCGTGCGGCGTTCGCGCTGAACAAGACGATGAAATCTGTGGATGAAGTACCATTCGATCAACGGATTCTTTATATTCATCTCGGTGCTTAGTTCTAGTATGTTTTTCGTTCGCTTTCTCACTTTCCATTTCCATTTTTCATACGAGCTGTGTGACGCTATCAGATATACAGCTATCTATCGTTTCGGGGATCGTATGAGCCTCGGGTGTATACGATATCAGATCCTCGGACCTGTAGCCTGGGGACTCCACCAGCGGAAACTCGCTTGGCGAAGCTCGACCGGGCCCCGGGGGAAATGATTACCTTGTTTCGATGTCAACGTTACTAATAATGAACCAGGATGCAATTTGGAATTCAAACAAGGACAAAACAAGCCAGCCTCGATAGGGGCTCTTAGCATCACACTCTACTACCATGTACTCTCCGGAGCCTCCAAAACATTTCTCAGACCCCAAAGTGATCGCGTTGCAGACTGCGTTGAACGAATGCGACCCATTCTACAGCGGGATGTGTTCCCTCCCGGATTATCAGCGGTCCCTGTATTACACCCACGGTGACTTCACTCGGTGAGGGTCTCTCTAACCAAACCCTGGTGGCAATGTCTGAGTAAATCTCGCATAGTCGCATCGATTTTTCCAGCGCTGAAACCGATGACCTTGAGGCGTTGTATCGCGCTTGTAAACCTGCAGAGTTTGGCCGGAACGGGGAGAACGTTCTCGACGAGTCGTATAGGAAAGCTGGAAAGATGGATCTGACTTCTTTTGCGACACTCTTCGATCCACGCGGCCTCAGAATCCACGAACAGGCAACCAATGTGTTGCTCACTCGGGGCTTCGCGACGATGGATATGGAGTTGTACAAGTTGAACGTTTATGGTGAGCGCTCTGCCCAGCGGCCCCTTTGTCGTTAGGCTGAATCCAAAAAAAACCATTGTGTCGTAGGAAAGGGAGACTTTTTCAAGGCTCACAAGGACACACCACGAGGCCAGGACATGTTTGGGTCCTTGGTCGTCGTCCTTCCCACTCTGCATGAAGGCGGAGAATTCGTGCTTCGTCAGGGTGAAAAAGAGTGGACCATCGATTTCGCTGACAGGTTTGCGACCGCAGCAGAGCCCTCCGTTTGCTTCGTTGCCTTCTTTAGTGACATCGAGCACGAGGTCTTGCCCGTCAAGTCAGGTTACCGCGTCACGCTGACGTACAACCTCTACCACAAGCCTGTTCACCCTAGCACGGCATCGATCCCCACTCCGTTCCACCTCAAACTCAAACAAGCGTTGGTCGATCTAGTGAATGACAAGTCAATACTTCCCAGGGGCGGTTACCTTGGATTAGGTCTCGTCCACCAGTACATCCACACGGGCCGCAAGCTGCTCAAGCTATTGATGGGCCAGTTGAAAGGAATGGACCGCGTGCTTGCGAATGTGTGTGACGAGCTTGGCCTTCGTTATTCTCTCAGGCTACTCTATCGCGAGATTGACATGGATCCACGGTTGAACCTCATCACCACCGAAGAACTCGACGCAAGCGAATACGAAGCGGGGTTGGACGACGAGCCCACGTCTACAGACTTCTTTCGGAGGACTCTCAAGCGAAAGACCATCAAGCAAATCGAAGGCATCGTTTTTGTCGGACAGGGTGAACGTGGGCGCAAACCTGAAATTTTGGAGGATGACATTATGGACGACGATTCGGAGGATGACAAATCAGAGGACGACAAGTCGGAGGATAACAAGCCGGAGGATGACAAGTCAGAGGACGACAAGTCGGAGGACGACAAATGGGAAGACGATTCGGATGACAGTATGGATCATGACGTTTTCAGCACGGAGTCATTGAAGGCAAGGTTGAGAAGGCTTTACAGGGACCCAGTCACGGAGGTGTTCGAGGTCACGCCAATGAAATCGTCGGTGCATGTCAAGACTCCGTTCATGGTGTATGGCAACGACGCAGAACTGAGTTATTTCTACGGAACTGCATGCATGTTGATTGCTGTGGGCCCGGTAGAGTCACGCCAGGTCCTCAAGTTCTGAAAACCAACGTGTAGTACTTTTTCAAAGATTCGATTGCGAGCTTACTAGTTACGAAGAGTGTTGTCTTGTCGACCAATCAATGATGCAGGTTTGAGTTTGGTGATCACTGCTCCAGTCAGTACCTCCTGGGTGACAACGAGCAGTCCGGGCGAGGGCCAGCAAAGTCCAGGTTCGGATGCTTCTAGCCTTCTGCGTGGTAAGAAGGAGCGGGAGCGTGAAGTAAATATCAACAAACAGAGAGCTGGGACTGTGACATCATGTGCCGTTTAGCACGAGAGACCAGGGGACACAGAACTATAGTAACATCGGGTCGTAGACGTCACAAATATGACACTCGCCGAGGGTGAGTCAGGTGGCGATTCCAGTGGCAGCGGCGGGTCTTCTCGCCCGCCACCTCATCTGCCAGCTCCGAGTCGCTGGCTCCCTCGGATCTTGGAGCGCCTCGTTTTTTGCACCCACCACTCCACCCTCAGGCTGCCTCCATTGCGTCTCTCCTATATCCCCTACCACTACAAACGCTCGAGGATGCGCGACGGCATATGCGTGAGCGACAATGACGACCACTCTGAAGACAGGAGCGTTGCGTGCTTGGGGTCCTCCAAGGTCACGACGAAGACGAGGAGGACGAAAACGCGTTTTGGACTTTTTGGGTTGGTCCGTCCGAGTCTCTTGGGGGGGAACAGGAAATGAGGATGGCATGGGAAAGTTCGCCGCCGCTGCCTGCGATGCTTCGCGCGTAAATTCCCCCCGCCGCCACCATCGAGAAGGCGGCCGTCAATCCAGCCTGCTCGCGCCGCCTTCGTGGAACGCAAAGACCCCTGGACATATTCCGTTGCTCTTGTTACTCCGCCACGTAGTCTCTTCCTTCATTGCCCATCTCCTTCCGTTTGCCGACGCGTTCATAACTCCGACAAAGCCCATGGCCAGCAAAATTTGGCCGAAGCGTGAGTCGCCAGACAATGCCTTCCTTGTGGATTCGAGTGAAAAGGGCACGCCCCGATCAGGATGGGACGGTAGTGGCGAAGAAGAAGGGGTTGTGGGCGAAGCTCAGGTACGGGAAGGAACGCCCACTCCCTCGTTTTGGGAAAAGTTGACGATCACATATGTCTTGTGAGTACTGCGGAAATATGCACGTATGATCGTTCTTATTCGATGATCTTCTAGCCGTGGGCAAAAGAACGAGCTTCCGGAACCCCCTGTATGAACTCGCTCCTGAGGTGAGGTCTCGGAAAGTGAGGAAAGTGGCACCAGCATTGTTTTCCGAAAGAAGCTATCTCATGCAGTTTGTGCCAAGACGGAGACTGCCCCATCCAAAGCTGCTGTTGAACCCTCTTCGCGTCATGAGCTCAGAGAGACGGCATCTAAAGCTTGCCTTGTTTCCAGAGATGGTCCCCAGCCTGGTGTTTTTTTCGCAGAATTGGATGAACCTGCATGGAGGGCCATGGGTCCTCTCCTGAACTCGTAGGCTCTTCGGGAGCTTCGTAGACCCACTGTTTTGACCCCTTCATTTTAAGTTGCGCTCCATCCATCCATTCTCAATCATATCCACCTCTCTCGTTCGTCTGATTACTCTTACGATGCCTTATTCTAGTCTTGCACAGTTCTCGTGATCGTTCTCACCCGCGCTACTGTTTCCCTTCTTCAGCTCTTGCGACGCCCTCCATGCTTCTGTACGCGTTACTTCATGTGACACCGTCTTTTGCATCCATCTAGCCCATCTTCTCATTCTTCCGTACTTGTGACTACCAACGCAAGTACGGATACGCCAAGGTAATGCAATGCACCATAGCATTCGCTCGTTCACTCACATTCGCTAACACTGACAACAGAAGGCAAGCTTAGGCTCTGCAGGCATTCAATATTCATGGCCCACTGAAGCTGGTTCAAATCGGTCCTCGTCTTTAAACTTCCTTGCAGATTATCTCTCCGTTCGGTTCAAGCTGCAGCTTGGGGGGATGAAGGACCTTGACGAGGCTAATGCCCTCGGTCGAGAAGCACTCGATCTGTGTCCTCAAGGGCACATTCATCGATCCGGCTCCTTGGATAACCTTGCACGCAGCTTCCGTGATCGGTTCATATATTTGCGACAGGCAAAGGATAAAGAGGAGGTGTTCAGTCTCTACACTCAATTTGCACACGTGTCGCAATTCATTTCTTCCGATGATCTTTATGCCACTAGGACTTGGATCCGCATGGCTCATGATTTGCAGCATCCCACCATAGTTCTCGCATGTGAAACCTCTCTTCGGCTACTTACTCAATATCTGGCCACTCTCCCATCATTACCTCAACACCTTGATGTCCTCAAGAGCCTCACGTCGTCACTTGCAGCGGACGCGTTCTCGGCCTGTCTTCATGAAAATACTCCTTCTCATGTTGTCGAGCTCCTTGAACAGGGTCGGGGTGTCTTTTGGACCCAGCTCATCCGCCTCCGTTCCCCGCTTGAAGATCTCGTTGTGTCTGGCCCGGCAGGAAAGGTCCTGGCAGACAAGTTCACGCAGGTCGCCTTGCTCATTCGCAATGCTCTCAAGTCGCCTGGTGCAGATCAGCATGAGCGCCTGTGCCATCTCAACATCGAAATGCACATGGTTACAACCACAGTCCGCGACCTACCTGGTCTGTCTCGCTTCCTTCTTCCCTCGCTCTTCCCCGATCTCCAACGTGCAGCAAGTGGGGGACCGGTCATCATCGTCAATGCGAGTGAGTATAGCTATGACGCACTCATTGTCTTACTTGATCGTGATCCTGTTCGTATTTCATTGCACGTTACACAGGAAGGTGTGCGAGACCTGTCGGTGGAGCTCCATACCTTGACTGTGCGTGCAAAAAGGATCGATGTGACGAGACAGCTCGCAGCCTTCTTACGCAAACTTTGGGATCAGATTGTTTCTCCCATTGTCGATGTCCTCAAGACGATCCATCCATCTCCGTCACGGATCTGGTGGTGTCCTACCGCAGAATTCTCTGTGCTTCCCTTGCACGCTGCTGGTCCCTATAGGAAGGGCCAACGGAATCTCACTGATATATACATCTCATCCTACACCCCTACCCTTACTGCCCTCATTCGTTCCAGACGGCGCGATCCGTCGAGTTCTGCAACTCACCGGAAGCACTTCATCGCCATCGGCCAAGCCAAAGCGGCTGGCGAGAATGAACTGGTGTCGGTCGGCGCAGAACTGGACACCATTGGTTAGCGCATCGACGGCCTCGCCACATTCACGCGCATCGATGGAGAGGAATCTTGTGTTCCTAGTGTCGTCGAAGAGCTCGGGAAGAGCAATTGGGTGCACCTTGCATGTCATGGTCCCCCAAATCCCAAGAAACCGTTCGAATCCGCATTCGCTTTGCGCGACGGACATGTTACGATCCAGCACATTATCGGTTGCGAGTTGAAGAATCCAGAGTTTGCGTACCTCTCTGCATGTCATACGACAGTCGGAGACGAAGGAAGTCCGGACGAGGTGATCCACCTCGCATCGGCGATGCAGTTTGCTGGGTTCCGTTCTGTGATTGGGACGATGTGGGCGGTGGACGATGCTCAGACGAACAAGATCACGTCGACTTTCTATAGATATATGGTGGACGAGTCTGGTTGGCTTGATCATACCCGTGCAGCGTTCGCCTTGAACAAGACGATGAAATCTGTGGATATACCATTGGATCAACGGATTCTTTATATCCATCTTGGTGCCTAGTTCTAGTATACCTTGCTTACTCTTTCGCTTTACATTTGTACGAGCTGTGTGTGTTGCTATGAAATATGCTATTCATTGTTCCAGGAGTCGTACGTGGCCCAAGTTGGCAAGCGTATACGATATCAGATTCTTGCACCCGTAGCCCGGGACACTCGACAACAGAAGCCGAGTGTCATACTGGAGCGAGGATGCGTCTGTCCAAGTGTGATGTCAAGTGCCACTCTACATAGCGTTTCTTTGCACCGTTGGAGTCGGACACCTCTCTGAGAAGATCGCATGATGCTTCTCTGACGGTGCAGCCTGAGGGAGATTTCCGATGGCTCTCAACGCGTGCGCCGAGCAAGTCGTTCGGGTGGTGCCCACGACAATTTCCTGCTAAAGAAAGACTTTCGAAAATTGGCGCACGGAAAAGCATGGCCGCCACCGTATGGCTGCTTCATCCCAGTGGGCTTTCCTTCGAACCAATCTCGATCACCCTATGATCAAAGTCTGACGACACTTTCATGAGAGCGATCGTCACAGGATCAATCCCTATATTATGCAAAGGACATTGGGAGTGCGTGGTTCCGTAAATGTCGAACACTAGAGGGAACAAGAATTGCTTTAAGACTTGGTGGCGAAAACATCACCCAAGAATGACAAGTTTCAATGTCACGGTAGAAACCCGAGATAGCCAGCACGAACCAGAGGGTGCTGCCAATGGGCATACGCCACCCAGGCATCCCTTCCGTGCCCAACGCTGCCTGCCTGCTTACTCTGGTTCCGATTAAAACACAATGACAGTACCCGACGATGGCACCAGACAGACCGTCGAGGAAAGGATCCGTGGGTCAAGGGGCCGGATACCATCAGAAAGTGAAAAAAAAACGTACCACGGACCACCACAGAACAACGAGATGGTCGACGTGCTCGGGTGGGCATTTCGTCGGTTCGTAAACTGGCCAGTCCTTGGACTTGGTTTTATAACGAGTTCGGTGCAACATGCCATTTACAGAGCGTCTTGTTCAGTGTTCAGGGTTCGACGTTGGACCAAAAACAAGCCGTGTAGAAGCTGTGCTTAGCCGAGCGAAACGCAACGCACGGAGGGACATGGCACGTCTGATGAATTCGTGCGACGAGTGTAGCATACAAGCGACCAAGCACACCCAGAGACCTCCATGGGTTCACCGACGACCAACCTGACGATGAGACTGGTGTCCCTGGCAGAGTCGGATACACCTTTTCGATGAGTTTGAGACCACGACTCGTGCACGAGGATAGCGTACAAACAACGGAACTAACCCGTAGACTGCTATAGCGACCAAGAGAAATGAAGCACAAGTGAGGGCTGGCAGAGCGTGAGGAAGGTTAGGGCAACGGGCGGAATACAACTTGAAGCCATAGCCCTCCTAAGCCCGAGCATAGTTTCCACGGTTATACTCGTGTCGACACTCTCACTCCTCAGGAGACCAATGTTCATGCTGATAACCAAAAATTCTTCTTTCCTAGTGTTCGGTGACAAGTTCAACGAGGACGCGAACGAGTTGCACACTGCGCATGGGCGATAGACGTTTTGGTCTTCGGAATATTCCGGGGGTCGTGAGGCTGTGTCCTGCAAGACTAGCCGAGTTGTTGACAATGTACCACCTCCTCAAAGGCCTACACGAATACCTAACTCGGTGAGCACTTCGCTAGCGTCCATCAAACTTGTTTCCGAACGCCACAGGAAAGAGGAATTTTCGATCATTATTATCGGTCTCGATGGTGCTGGAAAAACGGTAGGCCAGCTGTCGCCAATGTCGTCGCCTCCCTCAACTTATATCAGCACTAACAATGGTTCGCATAACCATCGGTAGACGTTGCTGGAGAAGATTAAGACACTCTATAACGACACGCCCGGCCTCGACCCTTCAAAGATAGGCCCGACCGTCGGACAGAACAGTACGTCCGCCCAAGACGCCTTACAGCGCACGTTCACGTTCAATGTTATCAGTGGGCCAGGTCTCTCTCCCATCGACGATCCTGAACTTTTTCGACCTCGGGGGGCAAAGGGGCATTAGGTCAATATGGCACCGATACTACGAGGACTGTCATGCTGTCGTGTACGTGATCGACGCGCAGGACAGGGAGAGGCTTGGGGAAGGGTGGGAAGTGTTTGGTGTGTCTAATCATTCACCGTGACACGCTGTCCATTCGTTGACCGCTAGCCCGTCGATTCCTTGCACGCCTCATGCATCCTGCCTCGTACACAATACGTGCTATAGATTCCGTCCTCTCTTCGCCTCGAATTCTCAACGTCCCACTCCTCCTTCTCGCGAACAAACAAGATACACCCACGAGCATGTCCGCGACCGAAATTCGACAAGATTACGAGGTTTGGGACCACCATCGAAGGGACAGCGCTCGAAGGCGGTACGCAGAGGAAGAAGGCGAGGAAGAGGAACGGAAGAAGAGGCGGATTGCCAGCTTGGAAGTGTTGGGCGTGTCGGCATTGGAAGGGTGCGTTCATGTAGCTGATTCCTTGTCCATTCTTGAGCGTGTCGGTCGTATAGACAAGGCGTGCGTGAGGCAGTCGACTGGTTGTTCTTGCGGGTCCAGAATAGTCGACAGTGAGTGTTGTTCTCTCTTAATCCTGGGGTATAACTAATTTTTGGCCGCAGAGATCTTGGAGACCATGGGACGGGGAGAGGGTGGAGGACAGGATGATGGCTGTCGTAGATCACTGTCGTAGACTACACGCCCGTCGTTGCGATGTTCTACGACAGATCAGGATAGGGGCTATTTCCACAGCCACATGTCCATACAAACAAAGCAGCCAACTCAATTCGACCACGTCAATACAATGAGGTGGTGATACACTGCGTTCCCTTCATCCCTTGTAGTGCCCCTTGCTCTCTACCACTTATTTATGGGTCTGTTTCAATCTTGCTCGAACCACAATAGTATCTCTGACCCGATTGACGCCGCAGGCTCAAGCGAAGCATTCAATGTCGGTCGATTTCTTGAAGAGACCAGTCCTTTCGTTTGGGGGTCTCTTGGCATCGGCATCTGTATCGGCCTAAGTGTCCTCAGAGCTGGTTGGTGGGTATCTTGTGGAGAGATGCATTTGTTCCATCCCAGCGCGACTGCTGAGGTGCACCGTTTCGTGCAAGGTTGTTTTCTTGACTGGATCTTCGATCCTCGGTGGAGGTATTCGAACGCTACGAATTACCACCAAAAACCTCATCAAGTACGTCAATACTATGCCATGGGTGCTGCTTCCGTCATTCTCATCCTGTACCTCACACTCCATCCGTCTAGCATCATTTTTCTTTTCTGCGACGTCCCACGGGGTGGTAGCTCAACCAACGTGTTTTTTCTCGTGATCCTCTTCCGTTGCCGACGCGTTCATAGCTCCCACGAAACCCAAGGCCAGCAAGAATTTGGCCGAAGCATGATTCGCCAAACAATCCTTCCTTGTGGATTCGAATCACAAGGGCACGCCTCGATCAGGATGGGACGGTAGTGACGAAGAAGAAGTGGTTGTTGGCGAAGCTCGGGTACGGGAAGGAACGCCCACTCTCTCGTTTTGGAAAAAGCTGAGAATTGTATATATCTTGTAAGTACCACGGAAATATGCACGTATAATCGTTTTTTATTCGATGATGTTCCAGCTGTGGGCCAGAAAACAAGCTTCCGGAGCCCCCTGTATGACTCGCTCCTGAGGTGATCGCCGCCTCCAAATTGCCCATCGACCACCCTGATTACGAAGCAGTCAAAACTTGTTCTTCCAAAGAGATTGTTCTTTGTCGAAAGTTAAGGTCTCGGGATCGCAGTCACGAGAAAACCTCCGGTGGGGGCATCAAGCGTGTTGAAGTCCAACGCGACGGTCTCGGAAGGTGAAGAAAGTGGCACCAGCACTGTTTTCCAAAAGAAGTTATCTCATGCAGATTATGCTAAGATGGAGACTGCCCCATCCAAAGCTGCTGTTTAGTCTTCTTTGAACCTGGCCGACCATGAGCTGTAAAGTACCAGTGAGGAGCGTGAGCGCAGAGAGACGACAGCTAAAGCTTGCCTTGTTTCCAGAGGTGGTGCCCAGCCTGGAGTTGTCTTTGCAGAGTTGGACAAACCTGCACGGGGGGTCATGGGTCCTCTCCGAAACTCGTAGGCTCTTCGAGAACTTCGTAGACCCACCGCTTTGATCCATTCATCTTAGGCTGCGCTCCATCCGTTCATTCTCATTCATATCCGCCTCTTGCGATGCCTCGTTCTAGTCTTGCACAGTTTTCGTGATCTTTCTCACCTGTGTTACCATTCCCCTTCTCCAGCTCTTGCAATGCTCTATGCTTCTGTACGCGTTACTTCACGTGACACCGTCCCTACCCATGCATCAACATATCCATCTAGCCCATCTTCTCATTCTTACGTACTCGCAACTACCAATGCAAGTATTGATACGACAAGGTAATGCAATGCACCATGGCATTCGCTCGTTTACTCACATTCGCTAACACTGACAACAGAAGAAGCTTAGGCTCTGCAAGCACTTATGGCCCACTGAAGCTGGTTCTCAGCATAGCGGAATAGTGAACGAGTATCTCGGGCTGTTTGGTCTGCCTACGGCCTTGGTGGTCAGGAGAACGAAAGCTTTTGTCAGGTACTTGTGCTATCTCGCATCCGGAGTTTGCAAATGGTCCTTGTCGAGTGTTCAAACCATGTATCCGCGGTTCCCATAACTCTGCCGTATTTCAAGGCTCCCCATCCACATCCACCACGAAGCAAGTTGCATCATCCGCTTCTCCAGGATCCTTGGGAGACATGGCCACGTCGCTCAGAATGTAGGATGTGTTTCCAAAGACGAAGATCGAGAACTATCCGTCATGGAGAGTTAAAGTTCGGGAATCTGGTGAAGATGTCGATATTTCATCCCGTTTATCGCACTGACACATCCTAGGGCGGTGGGCGCAAGCGGTGATCGAGGAAGGACGGGTGTTTCCAGCAGGGCGAAAGGGTAGGGTGCAGGTAGCTCTGCGACAAGTGAAATTAGCGCTCGCTGGACCAGCATCCACACGGTGTGTGCGTGTGACACTGGAAGCGGTGTATCATTGCCTCGTCGGTGCTAACCCGGCGTCGGGCGCCACCAGCGTCTTCCCAAACCACCATCTTCAAACGAGCTTGGCAAGCCATGATGGATTCAAAAGGTACTTCTGTCCCTCTGTCGATATGCGGAGCAGTGTAATGATGTGCCTACCAGTTAACGAGTTGCATTCACGGGTAAAATCTCTCGCTACCAAGATTAGGCAAGGAGAGGGGAGGTGTTACATCGAGGAGGCGATCGACCTCCATCGCGAGGCACTGCAACTCTTCCCACCCAGCCACCCCGGGCGATGCGTCGCTCTGTCTTCCCTTGCGAATCGCCTCCTTGATCGCTATGAGCAATTTGGAGCCAAGAATGATTTTGAAGAGGCCATCATCCTCGAGCGGGAAGCACTCGACCTTCGTCCACGAGGGCACCCTAAGCGGTCGGAGTCTTTGACCGGGCTTGCAGCCGGTCTCCGTAGCCGGTACGAGCAACTCGGGGGGATGGTGGACCTCGACGAGGCCATTGTCCTCGCTCGAGAAATACTCTCCCTTTGCCCGCAAGGACACCCAGATCGGTCGTTGGCTTTGAACAACCTTGCAGTTGATCTCTCCACTCGGTATGAGCAGCTTGGGGGAATGGAAGACCTCGGGGAGGCCATCGTTCTCG
>JBBPRR010000150.1:0-38306 GCA_038093115.1 Hortiboletus flavorubellus
GGAAGCTGAATCAGTCTCGCGGGAGAACTTGAAGGGGCAAACGGGCCGGACCGGTCAAGCCTTTTCGTTCAACTTGAATCCACCAGCTCTGGTATGACGGTTGCCAGTGTGGAGTATGTATGGAAAGCGGGACAACCGTGCTCCCGGAAAAGTAATTCTCGGCCCGGGGGCCTTACTCCGAAATGATATGACCTCGAGACGGACTTCGAACACCCTGCGCACTTCGAATTAGCAGAAACTTTCTCGTTTCCACGCCCATCGACCGAGGGAACTTTTACCAACGTACTTCAGATTAGGAAATCTTGCAAGTGCACTTGCATGGTGTAACGAAGGTTATCAGCTAGACTTGTAGTACATAGCATAGTACTGTAGATCAATCAATAATCAAAGACTTGCATCAATTTCCTCCTCCTCATCTGAAAAGCCATCTGCCCAAAACAAAGGACCTGCATCAATGTCATCATCGTCCTCAGCAACATCTGGGAGGTCTTTGTCTAACTTTCATAGGGCACAAATACAGTATGTTCTTCTTCTCAAAAAAACATAAGTGGGACACTAAAATTTGTTTTTTGAAGTGAACTCATGTAGACCTAAGCTATTTCCAATACCACCCATGTAATAGTTATTTTGAGGAAGGTCATGAAGTCCATCTATTAGTGGTAATTCATTAGCTACTACCTCATTGTGTGACTCAGCTGCCACCCAGAGGCTGATGTTGTTACACTTTGCAAGATCAAGAGGAGGTCTGTATAGATTGTCCATATAGTCTTGCATTGGACAGTGGATGAGCCCAGTTGAACATACAGTAACATGCCTGGATTAGTGCTGTGCCGGCCTAGCCTGAAGCCATGAAGCCTGGCAGCTGAGCCAAGCCTTCACAAGCCAGGCCAAGCCGGGCCATCATAGGAGCTTGAGTGGGGCCCAAGGCTTGGCCTGGGGTTTTGTGAAGCCTAGGCCTGGCTGAGCTGAGCCATTGAAGCCCCAGAAGCCTGACTTTGGTGGCTGATGTCATCCGGCTAAATCTGATTGCCTATGTATAAAAGGTGTGTTGACATAAATTTTAAGGTTTCATATTCTACTATTCTCTGCCAATCCGATCGCTTGCTTACTACAACCGCCGCTGGTCCATTGGATGCATGACAAAGCAGAAGAGCAGCCTTGCCACCCAAAACGAGTGGCAGCCCCCTCAGCGCACATGACATGTGCTCATAATGCTGCCGAGTTGGAGCTTTTTTTCCACCGGCAAGCAAAAGCAGCAACAGTGCCAATGTGGCCTCCTCCACAAGGTGAAAAATGGAAAGCCATTGAGGTTGAGACCCCCTCAAGCACCGATCATGAGTCGGACCCAGAGAGCCGACCCAAAAAAAGGGTTTTGAAAGGTAAGTATTTCACATTTTTTCAATGACTGTTTGATATTTATACTGTGACTGATAGGGAAAGGTTGTGCTGCCGCTCCACCCACAAGTCTGCCACAGCAGTCAGACATAGCTGATGCCGACACTGTATCTGACAGCAGCCTCCTTCCAGATGTTCAAGTCACCGATGTGGATGGGCCCACCAAGAAGGCATGAGGTGACCGTGCTCAAGACATCGATGCATTTTTCTCCCTGCTGTACTTGAAGAACGACAAAAAGTATAGAGATTGTAACGCTTGCTTGTATGTTTCACATTTTTAGGGGTTGTTCTTTTGTGCTTAGAATTCCATTATTCCCATAGTAAGCTACAGAAGAAATCAGTAGCAATTATCAATGAAGCCACGACACTGCAGCGCCACCAGCAAGCCAACCATCTGGTTGAGTATCAAAAATGGGCAGCCAACAATGGTTTCGTATCTATGCTGCCTGATGATGCTAAGCGACGCCGTGAGATGGCTCATGAATCAGCTGGATCATCTGGCAAATCTGAGCTTGGCAGGCAATCCTCGCTCGATACCCATTTAGTAGCCAAGGAGCAGGTTGTCTGTTACTCTGATTCCGCCTTGCAGGACACTGCCATCCCGCTGGATTATCAAGACCAATCAGGTGAGTGTAGCAATACTGATACCGACACACGATTGTACTGATTACACACAAATATAGCCCATCTCTGCTTTGGAACATCAATCATTCCAGAATATGCTATACATTGTCTCCTGTGTCACGAATGGAATCAACATACCCAGTCGCAAGATTGCGCATCAAGCAATCATTGACCTTTTCCACAAAAATATCAAAAGCCTTCGTCAAATGTTTTCGGTGAATGCTATGAGTTACATTATCAAGTTTTGCTAACAATATCCTATCAATAGAGTGAGGTTGTTCAAGGGTGTGTCAACTTGACATGCAATGCTTGGTAGGTATTAAATGTTGACGCTTACTTTGCAATCACTGCCTCATGGATTGAAAAATGGTCACCATGCATATGGTCCCTTCAAATTGGACTTCTGGGCTTTGTCCAGGTCAATCATGCCCATGACGGAGTTCGCCTTGGACAAGCCCTCTACAAGGTAATGAAGCACGCTGGGGTATCACACAAGGTATGGAATGATATAGTATTTACTTGCATGTTATACTAATGGATTTTATTAGATTGGCTATGTAACCAGCAACAATGCAAGCAACAATGACACAATGATGGAGGAGTTTGGGTGGCACATCTCTGCTGAAACAGGTCAGATGTTTGATGCAAAAAAACGTCAATTACAGTAAGCTATCCATATCTTAATGCAACTGGTCTAATGTCTTGTCATCACAGTTGCATGGCCCATGTAATCAACCTCGTCACCCAAGCATTTATGGGGACTGTCAGCACCTCTAAACATTACGACCCTGCCTCCCATGAGGCAGACCTGGTCTCTACAAGTGACGAAGACAATCGTGACATGATCGGTGTCATTTGTGCCATCACTGTCAAGGTAAGTGAAACGGATCTCAAATATTCTGTCTTACAATATCTTACAGGCCTGATCATCGGTGAAACAGAAAGAAATGTTTAAAAGCATTCAGACTTGTAACTACCCATTGCAGCTGCTGCTCAACATGAAGGTGCAGTGATCATCTACGTTTGTTATGCTTCATTGCGCACTGGACCTAAAGGATGTAAGAGATCTGGTCCATCCAATGTTCAGATATACTAACCAATTTCAGAAGGTGAATACTTTCGTTGCGTGGCTGGGTTCACAGGAGTGGAACAGCGAGAAACGCCGCAAGTTATACAAGCTACAGTTGAATGATGCTGAGTGGGAACACGTCCACCATATCTTGACATTACTGGTGGTATGTACAATCTTACTGTGGTTGATTATAGAGATGCTCACTCCCACTTCTAAAGTACGCTGAGAATGCCCAACATGCATTCTCAAGTGAGCATGGCCCCACTCTCCACACTGCTTTGCCAGCGCTGGAAGTGCTTCATAAAGTATGGTCAGCATGGGCAAGGAGCAAGAAGTACAGCAAGTTCAATGACGCACTTGAAGCTGGACTAAGGAAGATATCAACTTATTACAACTGTACATTGGTGTCTGATGTGTACATCATTGCTATGAGTGAGTATCCAATTGTTACTATTTGTTATGTGTCTAATAAACAATTGTAGTACTCGATCCAAATTAGAAATTGAACTATATCCATATGAATTGGGGCGAAGCACTCTACACTGACGCAATGCGTCATGTCAAAACCATTGTATGTTGTCATCAATTAACTATAGTAGGATAACTGGTTAACACATAGAAGTATGAGGAATGCTACCATGTCTTGTATGGCGATGGTAGGCCACTGCAGGCTATGAATTGGACACGTCCCATCACATGCCAAAACCCCAAGGTTCGAGCGCTCTTAAATGAGCTAATGGACGATGATGACAGTGACAGCGAAAGTGAACCAGCAACTACCAGTGAGAGCCAGAAATGGAAAGACCCTTCGAGGCCATGGCTGCATGGTTTTCACCAATAACTCAACACACAAGACATCCTTGGCAACCTTTTGATCATTCAATAGTGGAACATCACTTCTGTACAGTATCCGGTCTGGGGTTCACTTGCACGCAACTTCCTGTCCATCATGTCAAGCTCTATTTCATCCGAGTGTGTGTTCTCATTGGCAGGCATTACCATTAGCAAGCACTGTAACAGTCTCAAGGCTGACATTGTCAAGGCACTTCAATTCCACAAGTGCACATCAAAATTGAATTTATTATTTCAACCAGAACTGTCCATGTTGGCAGAGACTACTCAAGAGGGGGCCAAATCAGACGAAGATGATGAAGATATAGGTGATGAGGATTGGGAGAATTGGGACTCCCTTGTAGTAGCTCAGTAGTAATGGTTGTATGATGTCCGGGTGTACTACATCCAATGCAATGTTTTAGATTCAACAAGCCAGGGCTTCAGCCTAAGCTGGGGCTTTTGGGCCAGGCCGGGCCCTTGTTAGGGGCTTTAAGGGGCTCAGGGCCTGGCCTGTGATTTATTTAGGCCTGAGCCCCCCTAAGCCGGGCCCAAGCCAGAGCTTTCAGGCCAAGCCAGGCCAGCACAGCACTACTTGCAGCTCAATTATTGCAGCATGAATACTATCCAGTGTGTGGGCCTGCTGGTGTGTGCACTTCAAGCCCAGGCTGATTCAAATCTCCACAAATTTTATAAAACTACAAAATGATAATATTAGCCATGATTCAAATTGAATATTGGATAACACATCCAATATCATATATGCTTGTATCAATATACTTTTGTAGTTCAGCAACAATCTGCTGGTTGTTGAGGCATGCCTTTCACAGCCTTTGAATGTACTGTATGGCTTGATCAATTCCAGCAGTGCTGAAGTGACTGCATCAGTTATGTGCCAATTGTAGAGAAATAAATGTATGAGTTGGTTTCCATTGGTTAAACATTGTTTCACATAGGTGCAGCCATCACCAATGAACCTTTAACTTACCAGGCACAATGTACTGCAGCTACCCACAGCTTGATAATCTCTGTGGTGACCTTGATATGTTGCCCCAACAATCCATTAGCACTGCTCAGTCCCATGGTGAGTTTACCTGCAGTGCAGCTTTCATCAACTAACAATCTCCCACCCAGCCTTAATCAATCCCCCTCTCATTGTAGCAATGATGAATCATCTAATGCCAGCACATCTTGAAAATATGCCACCTCCACCAGTTCTGACCCAAGGACTAAGGATTGATACCCACTTGGCATTGATATATTCTCACTCACTGGCAGCAGGTCACTTTGCACCTTCCAGCCAGACATTGCTACAGTCTCAACTGCCAGAAAGTCTCTATTTGCCTCCAAACTTGGGTCATGAGATGCAGCACCTTTGATAAACTACATAGCACAATCATTAGGCTCATGTCGCTCACCATCTACCTCCTGCTAAGGCCATTTCCTTGGAGATTTTGACATTATACAAAAACAATAGCAAAAGGAAGGATGCTCATGAAACTCCCCTTGGCATGAGTATCTTTTCTTCATTTATCTCTGTTCTAGTCCAACTAAACCCAGTGTTATCTTTAAGAGTATATGTTACAGTTGGTCTGGGTAGGGCCAAGCATAGCCTTAGTTTTTTGTAGGTTCAAAGGTTCAACCTTTGTTAAGGTTGAGTTCAAGGTTTCAAGGAGAAGAGCATCCACTTAAAGTAGGACAAAGACTTAGAGAGTGATTCAAGGAAGTGAAGTTGGATGTATTCCTAAGGAGGTCTAACTTAGGGATACTTGGTAGAGACATCGGGTTTATATACAGTCAAGAAATGAGGATGACTAAGCAGAGAGAAACTCATGGAATGTTACGGAACGTTCAAGAAGGAAACCATGAGACAAAGATAAGGAAAGAAGGAGTGAGAATGGAAGAATCAAGATAAGCATGGGAAGTCATGGAATATGGGAGAACATGATAGAACGTTGAGGAATGTGAAAAAATTTTCAAGAAAAAGGAGTCGATAGAAAGGAAAAGAACAAATCGTAACAATATATGTGAAGGACTCAAAGATATTCTGATAGTAGCCTCAGTAGCAGAGCTGGCCACAATGGCTCTGGAAATGATAATGCCTCATACCAAAGTGTATGATCCTTGTTTTACATGGCACAATAACAAGTTCATTGTCCATGATGCCAAATGGATAGACTTATCACAACATGCCTCCAATAATCCTTACTTCTATACTGACTGCCTTCATTCAAGCACATGGAAAAACTCAAAAGCCATAGTCTTCAAGACAAAACAATTCAGCCTTCATGTAGTCATCCTAAAGCATCAGGAGATGGAGTATGAAGCCTTCAAAAAGAAGTTGAAGTCTAAGTTACCATCTGATTGGAACACCTCAAAACAACGAACAAGGTCACAATATCTGAGTCATGCATTGGTGGTCACCTCATAGACCAAGTCAATGCCTACCACCTTACTCTCTATAACTTCTTCTTAGTCCAAGGGGCCTACTCCCACAACTCCACAAAGCAGTCTTTTTGATCAGTCTAGCACATCCAACACTTCCTGGTCTAATGGCCCCACTTTCTCTATCTCAACTGCATAAAACAGCCTTTTCAATCAATCCAACACATCCAATGTTTCTTGGTCTGATGGCCCCACTTCCTCTATCTCAACTACATGAAGTAATTCTTTCAATTTATCTAACATGTCTAACATTTCATATTCAGATGTTACTACCAAATAACAACATGCTTAGTCCAGCAACATCTCTAGCCTTTTGGGTTTATCTTCACCACACAAGAAACAGGTTTCTGCCATGCTTCCTGACCTGAATGATCTCAAAGATGTTCTCAAATCCAGAGGAGGCACAGACTTAAACTTAAAGAGAGGTAAGCAAGTGAATGTTGCAATTTTCATGTATTAATCTGATGTCTTGGTCATATAGTACTTAAACAGCAACTTGAACCTGTCAACTTCTTTCTGATACCAACTCACAACCTTTCAGAACTAGTCATGGGAGATGTTGCTTTTAGCATTGATACTGCTGTTTCCTTCACAGGTATCATCTATCTCAGCTGCTCAAGGGCTGACTTCATTGATGTTGGCACATTCAAGACTTGTGAAGTTGTGCATCTCAACCTCTATCCTTTAAAAGCCACAGGGCTTGGGTCAAGGGTAAACCAAGAGATTGTGGTCAAGCAACCATACAATGGAGAATCAGGACCTCCTTATGTATAACTGTTGCTTGCTGATGAGTTGATTAAACTCTTTCATGAAACTAATATACTGTATTGATCAAAGGCCCTTCTCAACATGACCTACAGTACAACTACATCCATAATTGCATCTCTGAAGCTGTCAACCCTCCTTCTTTCAACATCCCTCATGTGTATTTCATTGACACCAGACTGATCTGTGCCTATGCTGAGAGGCCTAACACTCCTAAGGACCCAGAGCTCCAAAACCAAGCACTGTCAGTATGATGTACCTTGCAAAAGAACTTATCATGTATGACTATATTGACAATAATCTGGACTATGTGGGATTCATCAAGTTCATTCACAACTCTTTAGTAGCTCCTTGCTCAAGACCTGGGGAAATCAGGTTTAAGATGGCTGAGTTTCTTGTATTCATGCAGCATGTGTAGTATACAACCACAGGGGGTCAGGTATATATTTTGGATTATCAATGTACATAGGTGGCATCATTATAGTATCAATTCAGCCTTACTAACTGTTCTGATGTAGATAGCATGACAGTTCTAACCGACCCTCAAATTCTAACACATCTAGTGGTGTGCTGGCCCGGCTTGGCCTGAAAGCCCTGGCTTGGGCTTGGCTTTAGGGGGCTCTAGCTTTGAAAAATGTTGAACCAGGCCTGAAGCCCTGAAAAGCTGTCAATTGGGACATGGCCTGGCCTAAAGCTGGAGCTCAAGGCCTAGGCCATGTCATCCTCACCCTCAGATAATGGCATGATGTGATACATGCAACAACAACAACAATATAGCATATTGGCAGCATTACTGACATGCCACCAGATGTTCTGATTTGCTTCTTGATTTGGCCGTGATGTATGTAAATCATCTGATAGGTCTGCTTGCTGCTACTGACCTTTTTAAATCATGTCTTGAGTTGTCCTCAGTGATGTGGTGGATCCAAATAGTCAGGGGATGATCTAAGATTAGTAGGAGGTGATGTGGATGACCTAGGTGTGTCCATCATATCATGTTTGGAATGTCAACACTGACTCATCTTGACTTCAGCTAGTAGTCACATTTCAACCTGTATTGAGTCACAGCATGTGCCACTCATTGTGCCATCCATATGGCTTGTTTCCTATCATATTCATTGCCTTTGCCATCATTTTGGTGCTCCCAATTGATCCTGACACTCCCCACTCTGGCTTTATTGCCCAAATAGCCTCCTGGCCCTCTAACTTGACACAACACATTTGTTTTGATGATGCACATGTTTCCATCACTCATGGTGGGTACTTCATCATATTCAGTGCACTCAATAACCTTTTGGCTGCCCAAATTGACCTTGACATCTCACCTCATCTCCTGGTCACCTCTATGCCCTCCTGACCTGGTATCTTGACATGGCAGGATCATCTTGCCGCTGTGTGCATTCCCATCACCTATGGGACTTCCATGGGTGCCCTGAAGGTCACCTGGTATGACCATTTCATTGCCTGGCTTGTTTGGGGGTCTCCTAGGTGAGTACTCCTCCTCCCTTTGGTCTGACCATGCATAGACTTGTTCTGACATGTTTAGCAGCTTCTTTGGCTGCTTCTTAGCATCCTTGTCACATCTTGACATTCCCAACATGTTTGCTTTGCCACTTGGATTGTCTGAATCATCTAGAGGCCCTTTTGGTGAGCACTCTTCCTTACTTCACTTTAATGGTGTGCTGAGGCATTTTGGCACATTGCACAGCTTCCTCAGTTGCTTTACATCATCCTCAGTGCTCTCTGACACTTCCAATGTATCCACTTCACTGCCAGTACACTTGACATCACAACTTGTCAGAACTCAACACTTCCTTTTGAGCTTGATGTTCAGACCATTAGCCCTCTAATCCACAGCTTTAACAGCCTGGATGGCCTGGCTCAGCTTGACCCAGGCCTCACAAATATCCAGGCTAGGCCCCAAGCCCTTACAAGTAGTGATTTAAAGTCTGGTTCAGTCTGGCTTTTTACCCCTAAAAAGCATAACCAGACCAAGACTGGTCTGCATACTGTTGTCATGTGAAATTGGTACTTAGCAGTGGTGTGGGCAAATGTACTACACACTCTTGGCTATCAATCACACCTTGGATCATGTAATTCGGCTGATGCGATCCTGAGATATCGCGATTTTCGGGTCACATGTCATTAAAGCATAACCAGAGAATGTATTTACTTGTAGTAAACCAGGAAAAACTTGTAAAAATATGCAAAAATTATGGGAAGTGGGGAGAAATAGTAGTGGCCTGCCTATATAGTTTGTGAAGCAACTGGTTGCAGTTAGGACTGGTTACAACTGATTTTAGACTGGTTTTGCTATTTTCTTGATTTTAAAGACTGGACTGGTTAGTAATTAAATCTGGCGCAACCAGTCTGATCTGGTCCAGTTGCAAGCAGTCCAGTTCAGTCCAGTTGCTGGTCTTTTTGCAGTCCTGCAACTGGACTTTAAAACACTACCCACAAGCCCCTACCCCAGCTTGGCCTGGCCTGGCCTAGGAGGGCTTGGCTTTGGTGGCTCAGGACTTTTAGGCCCAGCTGGCACACCACTAAACACACCTGTATGGATCAACAGTGTGGTATAATGAACCTCACTAATAACAGCATCTAGAAATGTTAACCAGGGGCAACCTCTGTTTGGCAATGGAAATCTGGAACATGGGATTGCTGCTTTCGAGGACCAGCATAAATGTAACAAGTTCTGCCAATGGCCAGGCTTCAATCTGGAGCCTTTTCCAGGGGAAGGTACTGTGGGATCCCAAAGTGGTATCACAAAATATCATATCCTGACATTGTATCTTGATGTTGTACAACAAATACATCACCACTCACTGGGAGTAACTAAGTTTGGATCTGAAGGACGTTAATAAAATTTCCCTCGGTCGATGGGCGTGGAAACGAGAAAGTTTCTGCTAATTCGAAGTGCGCAGGGTGTTCGAAGTCCGTCTCGAGGTCATATCCTTTTCGGAGTATGGCCCTCGGGCCGAGAATTACTTTTTCGGGAGCACGGTTGTCCCGCTTTCCACAAGTATGAGCATAAGAAACCACTCTCTCCCCATATGCAGGAGTCATTGACCCACTCACAATCGCCTTCCATTGTTAGACGTATCTGAGTCCGTCCAGCTCGGAACCGGATCATCGTACGATTTGGCAGAGGCTAGAGCCAATCATCCACCTGTGCCTCCGATGAATAGCATTTCGTGGCCGCCTATATAAGGGCGTTCAGTGCCCCGGTTGAGAGCTGAATGTGCCTCCCAGGATGTCAAACTTCTCTCCAGCGTCTCTCGCTCACTTTTTCAATCAAAAAAGGAGAGAAAAAGAAATGCGCAGGTAAGTCCAGCCTTTAACTCCGAAGAACGATTCACATCAGGCAACTCGTGCCGTGGGTATTTGTGAATTCCCTAGTACAACGTTTCAGACGCGCGGAGTCTCGTAGGTAAGTCAATGACAGAAAGAAAACTTCATGGCAATCCTATCGGTACGTCAACATCTCTCATGGGTATTTTAATTAGTTCTCGTGCTATAGCCGTGGGCAGAAAGGAGGTGAAAGCAAGGCAGATTAAGCGTTTTAGGGTATTCACGCAGGCTGATAGTCTATCACCTGACGTCGCGCGGCGTGAGCTCCATTCCATTGGAGAGCGTCGACAGAACATTCTGCAAATGTCGCTCGGTATCTCTGGTCATCTGAGCCTGCAGACCATTTGATCAGTCCATCTCATCACTTTCGTGCGGGCAGGAATGACTGAGTCATTGCTTACCAAACCTAGGTAGCGCATCGAACATGTCATTCTCCAAAGGGACTGAAGGCCAGTGGTGGCCGGGGGGAACGCTTGCGCTCATCCGTGGTTGGCTAGTGATCTTCTCGCCTAGCAAAAGGTGGGTCAAAAAGGGTATGAGGTAGTCAATACCTGGGCCTCACAATTTCGTCCGTAATAATGTCCGTCGAGAGCGTCAACGGGCGTGAAGTGAGGCTGGCTGCCGACGTGGCCATCCCGTGATGCACGTCTCGCATTTCCGAATGCTTGATACGGGCCAGCGGTTTTGACACGACTTCGACCGTGAGGGGGTGATGAATCAAAGACATCTGCCAGCAAAGCGAATCAGGTACGAGTTTGAAAAAAAAGAAAAAGAAAAAAGGCTAGGCGACGGGAGTCGGCGACACACTTACAATGATGCTGTTCCTCGGTCAAATTCTGCTGTTTGAAATTATGGATCGGTCCAGAAAACGAGGGCATAAAGTGATCCTGTGCATATCGTTGACGTTGCAAAGTGACATGTTCCTTGGGAGTTACGTCTGGCACTTGTTGAGCAGACGATGGTGCATAATATACTGATCCTCCAGAAGTATGGAATGAGTGTTGGACTTCTACGCCTTGAGTGGCGAATGAAGTTAGGTCATCCACGGCGGAAATTGAGGAGGGAACGACCGGTTCGTTTGGTGAGTGCGAATGATCAGAAGAGACGGAGGTGTTGCTATAGTTTGGGTATACGAAATACGGGTCGAGATCCCCAGAAAAGAGCGACGAGAAAGAACTTTGGGGTTGGACGGTGCCTGGAGATCCAGAATCGCTCGCTGAGCCCGAACAAAAACGCTCTGATGGCGCAGGTGCCGATGCCACGTCCGAGCTAGTTCCGGATGGTGCGGCCGTCCAGTGGCAGTCACCATCGGTCTGCTGGTCGATTGGCAAATGATCCGCGGGAATGTATGGCTTCGGAGACGGTGAAGTTGCAAGGTGAGGAGTTGTAGGGATCAGCGCCGGCGCCCGATCTTCAGAATCTGAGCTTCGCTCGACCGTCGTGTTCGATAATGTCGGCACGATTCCCGTTGTGGACGACCTGGAGGGGCGACTGACAAACACGCATTCTTTCCCACGTGCCTGGCATTTGCTGCATGGCCGCTGCAAATCACACTTGACTTTTGAGTCTGCACAGGCCTGGCAGGACCGTCGCCTCGTGCGGTTAGCATGGGACCTAGAAACACGGGTAAGATCGAGTTGCGGCAAGGGGGAGCGGACAGGGGAGAGGAGATAACCGAGGGAAAGTAAAAAAAAAAGACACCCACGAATCACCACATGTTTTCTTATGTCGGGTCAACAAATCACTGCGGGTGAATTGTGCATCACAGGTCTGTCAGGGCTCAGCACTCAACATGCAGGACCGGAAAGACTTTTTGCAGGTGCTTACATCACACCGATGGGACCTGTCCCCAGTGTCTGCATGGTCGTGCACTTAGCTTCGGCATCTATATCCGTGAGGAGGGAAAACAAAGACTTACGGGTACGCATGTGGCGATTGAGATGAGTGGTACGAGTGAATTTCGCGGGACAATGTGGACAGAGCTTTGTCTGGGGAAGGACGGGTATATTGCCTTTGTGCGAGCGCATCTTGGATACCGCACCATCCTTCCTGTACTCGATGACAGTCCGGGCTTGCGGTATCATAACAGGGGAAGCAGAGAGATCCGCACGCTGACGGGAAGAGGCCGACCCACAGACCATGTTAGGGAGGAGGGGTAGGTCAAGCCAAGAAGGTTGAGCACTCGAGAGTCAGTCGATGGACATATCCAAGCTGGAAACGCTTTATACATGGACTTGACAAACTCTTCGAACCCTGTAACTCCGACTGTGAACACATTCAGACTGCAATGACCGAGGCATAACTAACCTAAATGTGATTTTTATGATGGCAATTTATTTATCCCGAAAAGGAAGTGATAGGTCGGCCAACAAGATCTCATGAAATCGACACATTGAGATGAATTTAAAGTTGAGGTGAAATGCTTACCGAAGGTCTTTATGTTTCCATGCAATGTCACCATCGAGTCCGTTGCCTACAAAGCGTGATCACTGCGTGGTCCGCTCGACAACACGCCCTTGTGAGTTGATTCATGTCACCAATGATCTGAGATCTGGTTTTGCGCAACTTTAAAGACCGCGTGTTGGAATCAGGGAAAACAAGACCAACCTGACCGCTCGGGTCGTGGAGCGTGCTGATCGACATGCCGGACAGCCCAAGATCAAATACCTGTCCGACGCCTCCTGAGAATAAAGACCATATTGATCATAGGCATGCTGGCAGCCATGGCCACGGTTACGTCTAAGTTACCCAGGTATGCCGGTGCCCAAACCCATCCTGGCTAAACCTTTCCAACCATGGCAAGGTTCCGCCCTCCTCGCCGCCTCCTGCTTACGGCTGAAACTCCTGCTCCAGTGCCCATTGC
Organism: Hortiboletus flavorubellus; assembly: GCA_038093115.1. NCBI lineage: Eukaryota > Fungi > Basidiomycota > Agaricomycetes > Boletales > Boletaceae > Hortiboletus > Hortiboletus flavorubellus. The sequence goes on from JBBPRR010000150.1 coordinate 13,347, forward strand.
ACAGCTTGCTCCACGTCCTCGACCTCGTGTGTTGGGCGGTGGCTTGGCGGTCCCTGACGAGGGTCGTAAACACCAGTCCTAACTAGTATAGACTTCCAACGTGCAGCATTCGCCCCTGCAACGTCGGATTCCGGGTTATCTGAGGAACGCAGCATGAATTCGTTGCCACTCTTGATGTGGCGAACCCTGGGACTCACCTCCAACCATGTACCTGTCAAACGGATTTTGCAATTGTCAGTTTGTGGCAACAATGAATTGCTTTTGTTTGCTACCAACACCGAGTCAACAGAGGAACTTTCCAGTAGTTGTCCCCGCAACACCCGCTCCGCGAACTTGTATGTCGCTTCCGTAGGTTTTCCAAATTGGATATACGGATACGGCGCTCCAGTGAGCGACTGTGGGAAAAAACCCCATCTGGCCAAACATTGTCTCTGCGAGATGCCGAGCACATACCTTGAACACGCCTTGGAAAGCTTCCTTGAAAGCGCCTTGACCAAGTCGGGGTCTATCAAAGTCTGATTTCCATATGAGATCAGGATTGCAGAAAACGAGGTCAACCGCCTTTCGCGTATCGGGTGGCAAGTAGGGACCGCCGACAACGCCGCCTGATTGGATCAAATCGCACATCACTTGGATATCAAGGACCCAGTTTCTAGGATCATGAAAAACAATGATAGCGGCAATGCTGGTTTTGGAGAAATCGGCTCTCTAAATGAGCACCAGATTTCGCCTGATTAAAGAATTGATCGGAGTACCAGCAAGCGAACTAACCTTGACTGACTCCCGCTCTTCGTCCGTGAGACTGTGAAGTGGGCACACACTATTACCTGTTTGAGAACCTGGTGGGGACCGAACGACGGAGGGTGACATACGACGTATTCCAAGCAAGTATGTCGAGGGTGGTGTAAACGTGCTTGAAGCCATAGCTATGTTGGAGATCAGAGATCTATGCAGGGCGGAGAAACATGTGAAACATTTACCCTTCGGCAACCTTGCGGAGGGTATCACGCCTGCCGCCGAGCACTAACACCGGTAGATCAACATACTTGTGCACAACAGACTTTAGTACAGTGTGCGCCTGAATATATCGCTCCGGATCGATCTGGGCGGACTCTTTCTCAGTGAAAGGCACAGGTCATCTCGCACCGCGGATCTCACATTGACTCCCAGCTGATGACTGAGTTTGTGGCAGCGCGCTGACTCGCTCACGCCACCGCCGTTGGTTAGCTGAAGGATAATTGAGTTTGATGGGGAGTTGGAACATGAGGTATCATTTACTAAGAGGTAGGGTATCTTACTTTTGGAAGCGATCAGGACGCGCGAAAAACGGTGGAGCGGAAAAAAAGACATACAGGCCAAGCTGATTGTTACCGTCCAGGATCGACAATGCGCGCTTTGCAGCAGGTAGGGCGTTGTCACCGCGGATGAGAACACCATCCTGAGCGACGGGTGGGAAGTCAGTCAAACCAACAGCATGTTCGGGACCCAGGAAAACCTGAACATGTCACGGACGATATCAAACACGAACGCCAACGGCGAGGCAGCCCTGTGAGCTTTTGAGACAGGATCGGGATGAGAACCAAGTGAAACAGGATAAACGATAGCACGCGCTGTGGAGACTCACCTGTGCGATGTCGTACAAAAGAGCTGATTGGAGTGACATTGACGTACTTTGAGCACATGTACCTCTGCGACGGCAGGGTGCTCAGTTGGCGCATCCTGGTTCTGGACTTCTCGGTATGTTGCGTGAGAGTCAAGAAAAACGCGGTTTGCGACCTGCAGAGTGGTTGATGAAAGAAATGTGAGTGACTCGGACAAGTGCTGACTATTGGGTGAGAAGGGACGACTTGGCGATGTGACTTGATACGCGCCAGGGTCCTGGAACAGTTTTACTTTGGGGCCACGTTGTTGGAGCGCGTGGCCACCAGCTGGTGAAGGAGAGCTCCCACCGCAGGAGACCGATCTCGCCTCGGACATCCCGTGGTACTGACTTACTTAATCAAGATCGACACTCGGAGCTCTTCCTTGAACCGGACGACTCCGTTGAACGGGCCCGGTTTAATGTGAACAGTCCCGCCTCCGAGTAGGCCTTCCATCAGACGGCGTTCATACTGGAATGGAGTGACATCAACTACTGAGATTTGGTATCGCAAGACTCCACGGACATACCCCCTTGAAGGAGCGACTCGGGGTATGGCAGGGGGTAGCATCATATCTACCCTACTACACAGACGTACGAATGCAAGGCGCACAATATTGAATCGAATATGGAAGATGTGATCATGGGTGCATCCCTGATTGGGCGTATCATATGCTCAGCAGGGTATCCTACTCGAGGTTGTCACCAATCATTGATCTAGATTCCAGCCCACACCACACCAAAGAACACTGGACTAGTCCCCTTCCCTGTTTACTGTATCCTCAGCTCGAAATAGTCCCAACGCAAATGGCAACAGTGACCGAGGTCTATCTATAGCCACCGTCCTTTGATCTCCCACCACCACCATGGCTACTGTAGCACTTCCTCGTTTTGCAATCATTTCGGCCGGAGAAATGGGCTCTGCGGTGGCCAAGAGACTCACCAAGGCTGGTTGTACAGTGTACACCGATTTGAACGGACGTTCAGAAGCGACCCGCCAACGCGCCAAGGAAGCTGGGATGACTGATGCCCCTTTGGGCGACATTGTAGTCAAAGCAAACTGGATATTGAGCATACTGCCCCCTCGAGACGCCATTTCGTTTGCCGAGAAGGTTCGGGACGCTGTCCTGAACCGAGAAAGACAAGTCGGCACCGATCCTCTTGTGTTTGCAGATTGCAACGCTGTCAGTCCAGAGACGGTGAAAAGAATTGCGGGGATCCTGGCAGGCGCTGGAATCAAGTGCATAGATTCCGGTATTTTCGGACGTCCGCCGAGGGATGGTTTCGATCCTACATTCTACGTGTCGGCTGCACCAGAGGATAGAGACGCGCTCGACGCCTTCGTAGCGCTCTCCAAGTACGGGCTAAAGGTTTCACCGCTGACGGGGGAGGGTGCAGGAGTGGGAGATGCGAGTGCGCTCAAAATGTCATATGCGGTGAGCGATCTTCCATTCCAGATGTAACTGGCGGAAATTTTGAGCGGCACATAAAGGGAATCACCAAGGGAACGATTGGTGTGTATACCACGATGATCTTGGGTAGGCGAAACGGGGATGATGCGGTGATTGCGTGTTGACGCTCGCTGTAGCTGCGCACGCATCCTCACCAGCGACTGCTGAAGCACTCATCCAAGAGATGAGCCGGTCGCGGGCTTGGATGCTCGACCAGTTGGTGGACGCCGTGCCGGCCATGATGCCGAGAGCATATAGGTGGGTGGGAGAAATGGAGGAGATCGGGGAATTCGTGGGTGGAGAAGAAGCCGATATCTATAGAGGGCTCGCGAAGACATATGGACGGGTCGAGAAGTCGCTGGGTGGAGACCGGGCGGACATAGAGGTCCTGAACGACTTTGTGGAGGGCGCGAAGAGGGCGCAAAAGAAGTGACGGAGGGTGGTTAGGAACCCAGCTGTCGAGTTGGGCTGTCTGTTGGTCGGCAAAACACAGCAACCGCGCACCTTTTTCATTTCAGCACGTCAATCTGCATGTTTGATGGAGTCTTCGGTCTCGAGGGGGACGATGGGGTCGCCATGAGTCTCAGATCCCGCCACCAGCCAGGAATCCGCTGGGCCCGGGTGGAGGTTGGCCACTAAGCGAGTAAGCGAAGATGCATACGGACGTGGTAAATGAAGGTGTTGGTCTATCTCACCCTTGCAAAGCTCGCCTTCGTGACCGCAAATTTTCGACGTCCGAGTGGTTGTGCGTCCGCGCAGTCCCCTCGACGAGCACGTCGTCTGTATTTTACCCAACTCGGCTCCTCTTTTTCTCCCCGCCCTCTGCGCGATTCTCACACCAACACTCATGGCCACCCCCGAACGCGATAGCACCCTCGATCAGACCGCCTCTCCCAATCCCGCGTCCGCACCCGCGACGCCACCCGCGCCAAGGCCAACCGAGGCAGCCCCCAACGGCACCTCCCAGTTGGCGATAGTGGTACCGCAAGTAAACGTGAACGGCGAGCCGCTGCAGAGTCCTCGTCCGTCGGGGGCGTTTGCGCTGTCGTTTGATCCAGACAGCTCGACCTGGGGCGCCAACTTTTGGGTGACCTTGATCGATCCACAGGTGCGTCGTGTCTCGTCCTCTGCGCCGTTGGTGACCAGTACAACCGTCGTCGCGTTTCCTCAAGACCAGCACCACGTTCTTTGCATGTCCAGCGACAGGTCAGGTTAGCTGGGACCCTCCCCTGGGCACCTTTGTGTGAGTCGATATTGTCCCAAATTTCAAATCATGTTTCTCAGTTTTATACAGCCTCCCTCCCAGCGAGGATGGCGAGTGGTGGGAGCTTAGTGACGAGTCTCGCGGTGGCATACCATATTATTATCAAACTAAAACAGGAGAGACCGTCTGGGAGCGCCCAAATGGATTCGTCATTCCCCTGACTGTCATCCAAGTAACTCGACCTCCCCATCCCCGTTCGCGACACATGCTTACTGTAGCGTATTAGCAAACAGCCCTCGGCCGCCGTCTCTCCCAGACCGGCATGCGCAAAAAAGTGCCCTCCAGTGTCCAGGCCGTGACGCCCGACCGCCAAGCCCATCGCAGGGCCCGGGCACAAACCGGTGGTGCTGACAAGGATACCCGCCATGTCTCACCTCGATCTGGCGACGCAGATATGCAATCTAGACCTTCGTATTCGTCAACACGCAGTTCTCCAGGTCGGATCGCCCTGTCCACGAGCGCGAGTCCTGCCAAAAGACAACACCAGCAATCGCCACCCATCAGACGCTCCCTTACAAACGATCAACATGGACAACCAAACGGGACGACCCGTGGCTGGCCGAATGGATTGCACACCAACCTTCCCCCCATTCCCGCATCCCCGTACGCATCAGAACCTTCTACCCCTGCTTCTCGCAAGTCGACATCACCAAGTTCTGCAAATGGCAAGTCGAGCCCCAAGGAACAGAAACAAAGGCACGATACTGGTAACAACGCCGGTGCAATGACCGATACCGAGGACGGGTTGCTATCGCGATCGAGATCCAAGTCTTCTTCATACGTACCCTACCGGTCGCCAGCACCGCAAAGTTTGAACGCCGCAGTGGAGATGTTCTCATTATCGGAAAGGAGATCAACATCGGATCATGGTCACCCCTTGGCACTTCGTCCGGGCGCTGCGGAGGGTAAACCACGTCCAAGCACGAGTAGTTCGAGTTCAAGGTCCAAAGAGAAGCGTGACGTCACACAGTCTTCGACGAAGAACCTGTACACGGCACATAGTGCCTTCTGGATGACACGGAGTACATCCACTCCACCAACCGTGAATGGCAAGACCATCAGCAACCCCATTCCTAATGAAGGTACGACGGATTCCTTGACAACCATGGCACTCCTAACTGGGCTTGGCAGAGGCTTCGTTGGAAATGAGTCCCCTCAAGAATCGATCGACCGGCAAACCTATCCCTGTCTCGGCCTCGGCAAGCCCTCCACCTTCCCGTCATACTCCCACAGCAACACTCGCATCAGGGTCTGTCCTATGCTTCTCCGTGGAAAACCCTGGCTGATGATCACCTTCTAGGACATATCCTGTGCTTCCTCATGACCTCGCTTCTGATATCCAACAATTCGTGGAATCGGACTACGCCCGACAATATTTCTCCACTCATCGTAGGGGGTTTATATTCCGCCGTAGAGTCCCAGTGGCACAAATGATGACATGGCAAAAGACCCCGCTCTCCTCGCCTCTCCTCGCGCTAAACCGTCCACTAAAAACGGATGCAGTCAAAATCTTCAAGGTGATCCAACACATTATGGGTGACCGTGAGCGGGAAAAGCCGGTTGGAATACCTGTACACAATACTCACAATGGGTCAACGAGTTCGCTTCCTACGATGGGCCTCCTCGAGGAAGAGCGGTGGTTATTGTCAGAGGGCCTCGCGCACGGAGAATTACGAGACGAGATATATTGCCAGTTGATGAAACAGCTCAGTGGCAACCCCAACCCGGAGAGCGTTTTCAAGGGGTGGCAGATGCTCTGTGTACTGCTGATCGCGTTCCCGCCATCGAAAAACTTCGAGGCCTACTTACGCTCCTTCATTCTCCAACGGATATCACAATCCGAGGGCCGCGTCGATATCATGGCGAAACACTGTCTGCGTCGATTATCTGCCATATCAAAGAAGGGCCCGAGGGGGAAACCACCGTCTGTCGCAGAGATCGAGACCGCATCAGATGCGGCATTCAACCCATCCACGTTCGGGGAGTCGTTGCATGCAGTCATGCGCCTACAAGAGCGCAACTACCCCAACGAGAATATACCGATCATTCTCCCATTCCTCGCGGACGGCATCCTCGCACTGGGTGGTACGAAATGCGAAGGAATCTTTCGAGTACCTGGTGATAGCGATCTCGTCTCGGAGCTCAAGATCAGAATAGATAGGGGATATTACACGCTCGAGAACGTCGATGACCCACATGTCCTTGCGTCACTGCTTAAGCTGTGGCTCCGCGAGCTCTTGGACCCGCTTGTCCCCGAGGAGCTGTACAACGACTGTATTACTGCGGCCGCTGAGCCAGCATCGTGCGTAGCGATCGTCCGACGACTGCCGACGATCAATCGGAGGATCGTGCTCTTTATCATCAGCTTTTTGCAGTTATTCCTGGAGGAGAAGGTGCTGGCCAGCACGAAGATGACGGCCGCGAACATGGCACTAGTGATGGCGCCAAATTTGTTGAGATGCAATTCGGACTCGATGAAGATCGTATTTACAAACTCGCAGTGAGTGTTCCTACGCTCAATTCGTGATACCAGTTTCATACTGATTGGGGTTGGCCGGGTTAGATTCGAGCAGATGTTCGTCTATAACCTACTTTTGCACCTCAATTGCGGTGAAGCTGACGAGGACTACGTGCCTGTTCATGGACGAGGCGCGAGTCTCCCTAGCTCGCCCAAACCACGCGTGTCCAAGTCCCGGAATAGGAGATAACCCTCTCCCACCATCGATGTCCGCAGATTGCAAGGACTATCCCGTCCGAGATCTATCTCTTCTTCATCCCCCATTTTGCCCATCGTCCCCTTGACCATTTCTGCGTGCATACTGACCAGTTGCCGCCCGATTCGCTCACACCAACACAAACACTCGCCCGCTGTCCGTGTTCTTGTTCATCTTTGTACTCAAATGCACTCGCCAGTCCCAATATCAACGATTCCAGTCACGCATGTTCATTGGTACTTTGGCGCACTCATGTTCGCGCTTCGAGTCGATGCTTTTGCTTTCAGATTGTTCATCGCTCCCCACGCTCTTTCATTTACAGTTTGACATTTGCTTCTTGTATCATCTTGGTTACCGATCGCAACTTTTCGTCTCACTTCTTGCTTTCATGTGAATGGACCTGCATCTCTTTTTCTTTCTTGCAAGGAACTACAAATAATACCAATCCCGTACATACCGTGTCGATATCTCGCGTGATCTAGTACCCCTTTCGTTTTTCGAGTGACAATTATCTCTTGGTTTATGATATCTCGCATTCCTTACTCTTTCTTTTCTCCCCTTCTCTTTGGTAGAACACTCCTTTCGGGTAGGTTGATGGTAATGGAAAGACGAAAATGACTTGTGTGGATATAGAGCCTCAGATCCGAAGTTCCGCCGCGCATGCCGCATCGGTCAGTCAGTCAGTCCCGTGTTGCACGCGGCGGTTCACGGCGGCCGTGGGTCATGCAAGCTTATCCTTGTCGCCAGACTAACCTGACTCCCTCACGACTAGAGCGACTCGAGAATCTCTTTGCCACCGTTACGACTATTGTACGTTCACAAGCGGCCGGCCAACGCATACACCCCTTTATCTCAAGGTAATTCCCCCGCTCACTCGTTCGGTCATCGTTCCCCCTCCTGAACCACTTCATCCACATCCAGCGAGCTTTCTCAAACGACGCCGCTATATCCCGCGGATTCTGGAACATGTCAAACGTTCAAACAGCCTGCACCGACTTGACCGTGGACAGGGTTTCCCAGAATCGGTCGTCCTCTTTCTCCTCTGGGTGTCCTTCGTATGGCGGGGTGTCCGTTTTCTTTGTGAAGATTTTCACGACGGGGTTATACCCCGTCGTGCACAGAGTCGTTCGCTTTCGTTCAGCAGGCCCCACGCTGGATTTGAAGCTGGGTTGTCGGGGGTACACTTCGTCGCGTCTGGTTCGTCCACGGCTTCTCGGGGTTTTTTTGGGTAGTTTCTCGACGACAATTCCGCTGGGGTTACCGCGGAGCGGCAACACCAAGGAGCGCTCGCGCAGAACGGTGTTCTTCTCCAACGAGTACACCAATGACGTATTGGCATTTTGGACGTCATCCTACGGCTTGAGAGCAATCTCTGCAGAAAATATATCAGCCTCGACCCTTGGTCTGTGTAAGCATGACGGACGCTGACCTGCTTGAATTGGTGGTGTCTGCATCGCGCCCGCATAGAACATCTCCTATCATAAACGACATGTGGGGGAAGGGGTTGGAGGATGGACGGTGAATCGACACGCGGGACGTACCCCAGATTCCTCCTCGAGGACTAGACGTGCCGTTTTGATTTCCCCCCTTCCCCCCGCACGAACCCGGCTCTGGATGGGCGCCGTCGATTCTCACGTACATCGGCAACTGTCGTTTTCTAGCTTGTGGTTTTCGTGCTTGGGCTGGACTCCGCGAACTGTGTCGTGGCTTGGGATGGAATGGGTTCTGAGATCGAGGAAAAATCTGCAAGGTGCGAGGATAGTATATGGTCAGGCGCCTCCGCCAAGGAAGTGGCTTTCGAACAGTCTGGATCACGCCAGTCTCTAGTAGTATCCAGGATGCGAGGAACGCCGAAGAATCTTCATATATTCATATATCTTTTTTTAAAATAACACAGGGTGCCAGTGACTCTATTGTGTGCTTACCGACTGACAACACGGCGATATGCAATGAATGAATGGGCTGGGTTGGTTCTATCCGACGCTTGTGGGCGCTCTCGGCACATCCCCAGCTTACCGTTTTATATATCTGCTTCCGTCGGGCGATTCGTGAGCCTCACTCGGCCCCTTCGTTGCTGCTCTTAACCTCTTGTTCGCCACCTCTACGCACGCATGACGTGCTTCCGGCCCCAGCTTGTCATGTTACGCTTCAAGCTGTGTCCTGGAACCTAATGGGAAACAATCTCAGCGGATCGGTCTGACGAGCAAAACGGCGCTGTTAGAACACCGACACGAAAGGGGAAAAAAAAAGACAAGACCTCATCATGGGATGCGCGCGCAAACGGGATGACCACAGCGATACGGCCGCTTGCATTCGGTTCTCGATCGCAGGTTCAACGAGCAAAAACTGGCAGAGAACCATGGAGTCGATCGCTGGCCAGTTGGAAGCCCGGAGAGAAGGAAGCGCTTTTCAGACGCCGTATTGACGCACGAAGCAAGGCCAGCGGCTCCATAGTACATAGGGTTCTGCCCAAAGGGTTTACTGCCCCGCCGGATGTCAAAGTCGATCTAACTCAGCTCGGTGATCAAAGTGCACACCTCACCGGGTAATTTATAGCCTGATTTCCCCTCCAGCAGACAGGAAGGCCTGGGAGCTTGCAAGATCTAGAAGACTGGGAGAGTTGCACAGACTGAACAAAAAGGAAGTGATTGGCGCCAGTTGCTAGTAGGATCCGAACCTGCATCCTCAAAGAGGAACAGATTTCAATAACCAATTGGCCATAGCGCTGGATTATCCATGATGTAAGCAACTTTGCCATTGCAAAATGCATATGAAACAGTACAAAAAATAGAATTACAAAAGCAATTGAATGAATAGTGATTGGCTTTACAATTGCTATCTTGATGCAAAATATGTAAGTCCACAGGACCTGGATCTACAGATTGCAGTACTTAGGGTCCAAGTCGAAGGAACTTATTTCTAGCACATTATAATACTTTATAAAATTAATCGATCAAATACCATTAATTAATTTGCGTCTAGTATGTGAAGAAAAAAGGGTTTGTCATGCGAAGTAGTTTAGCACATGTTTCAGTTACAAGTTCTCGAAACATTATCAACAAATCTCAGATTCCGCATTTTGATCCATTCCTAATATGGTATATTGCCATCAGCAAGTTGCCATAAATATCAAATTACGCAGTGTGCCTGTAACACATTGCAGCAATAGTGTGGGAATATTCAAGACACTTCAAGTAAATGATTGTAACAACAGGGTTCCTTTCAGGTACTATATATATTAAATCTTGCTAGTATTGAGTTTTATATGTTTATAACTGTAGTAATATTTACAAATCCTGGGGTAATATAGCAGGTACCATTTCTTGGAGTTGAATCTTGATTGAATTTTATTCATACTTTATTACTTCATCCATGGTGGAAAAATGTAATCATGTGTCTCGGGGTTAGGGTACAAAAAGTTCGACGCCAGCAGGATTCGAACCTGCGCCCTCAAAGAGGAACAGATTTCTAATCTGTCGCCGTAACCACTTGGCTATAGCGCCTTATTTAGGTATCTAGGGCTGTTTAATACATGCAAGTCTAGCTTTCTTGTTCTTGCTCGTCAATGACATGTCCGCTTTGATGGCAGTCCCCATGATGTTGGTCTGTCGGTCTCGGTCCCGCTGTCTCGCAGCCCTTTCTCATTTCAGTACCTCTCCCGCTCGCTCCACCTCCGCCTCATCCAGCCCCGCCACTCCGTCTACCTCCCGGCCTGCGGGCAAACCCCAAGACTCCATCTTCACTGCGCCAGAATCACCATGGGATCATGTTTTCTCCGACATCGAACCCGTCTCCCCATCCAACCAGCGACTCCGCACGCGCCTCGACGACAGCAATCCCACCTCCCCTTCCGGACGCAAGAGAAGCCATGGCCATGCTCCCAACCCAACCCAAAAACTCTTGCAGCGTTCGTCGGGAGTCAAACACCAACGCGCGTCCATCACCGCACGCGAGATGAGCGTGTTTGACGAGATGTTTGATTTGATATTCAACGCGGTGTCTGCGCAGGAGGGGAAAGGCTCTCCCTCCGGTTCGGGTTCGACCTCGTCCCCGTCCACGGCCACTCCTCCCTCGTCCGCGGCGTCGTTTTCGGGACAGACGCCGGGTATCGGTCGTGCGGGCACCCCGCTCAACGATCTCTTCCGCACGCTGCGTCGTCATACATCGCGCGTTCGATGGACTACGGCTATCGACGAAGAACTCGATCGGAAAAAGGAGACGATGGAACTATTCAACACGGATTACGACCTCCTCCAATGGGTGACGAAGGAACTGTTCGTGGAGTCGCAGCAATGGGACGAGGAAGCAAAGAGAGCGATTGCCGCCTCAGCGACGAAAGAAGAAGGGAAAGAAAAGGACCGTTCTGTGACGGCGGCTTCCTCTACTGTGTCGTCGTCTTCTGGTTCGTCCAGAGAACGTCCCGGTAATCATTCCATCTACCCACACCTTATCGCGCACGCGATGCGTATCTTCCGAACGACTTATTCCAACCCATCGCTTTCACTTGCTATCTTCAATCATGCCGCGCGCGCGTCGATACCGTCTTACGTCTTTGGATGCACAGCACCGGCCTACAACGAGCTAATTGAAGCCAAGTGGGAGGGTTGGGGGGACTTACAAGGGGTATGCAATGCACTTGAAGAGATGAGGGCGAACGGAGTTAAGATTGACGGGAGGACGCGTATCGTGGTAGAGAAGGTAAGGAGGGAGATTGGAGAGGCACGGCCGGTCGAGTCTGGAGAGCCCAAACTCAAGACTGCGGGGGAGGGTGGACATGCGGATCTCCGCGACGCAAAGGATGTCAATCCACTCGCAAGAAGGGCTTGGCAAGAGTTGGGAGAAGTGGAGGTGATGAGACTCCTTCACCGTATTGAGCGACTTGCACTCCGCGATCGGTCTCGAAAGTCGACGTCTAGCCCCCAGGAGGAGTCATGGAAGAGTTCGGTCCTGCGGCCGGGTGAGGATGACGGGTGGAGCTTCGATGGTTGGAAGAAAACTGGAGATATGAAGAAGCAGAGAGGAAAGGCGAGATCGACAGCACCAGATAAGATTCACCCGCGGACACTCGACGACTGGACTGAGTTGGGGACCGCGGAAGAGGATATGGCTTTCCGTTAATCTACCATGTTTACCGCTCAGGCTGCTCTCAGCCCATCGGCGTACCGCTTGACCCGTCTATGCTACACACGCTCATATCCCCCGTATGTTGCGACAAGGGGTTTGCAGGCGCATTGCGCCTAGACGTTCTAGATGATGCAGTTTGCTTGCTGCCGATCTCCGCGTGTCGGCCATAAATGTCTGTCGCCGGCTGCAGGCTCATATGTATTTGCACCGTCCAGACAGATCCAAGTGAACAATACCGCTCTTGGCGGTGCTCGAACGGGACGGAACTTGATCAAGGTATGCATGTCGGCGATCATCGGTTTCACGGCCGCATGGGACATTCTAGTGATGTCTGTCACAAAATTATCCCACACGCAAGACGGAGAAGCTCCGACGCCATCGCTCCGCTGGCACCAGATGTGCATATTGGGACCAGGGAGGCCAACGTCGGCGGTGATCCGCTAGGGTTGCATCAATGATATTCCACAAGATGGGTAGCATGAGGTCTGCTTTGGCACCGACAGTGTCGATGATCCGAAAGCATGTTCATATTTCTAGACAGCTTGCGCGCAAGAGGACGGAAATACCGCCACCAAGCAGTGCACAGCGAGGTTCCGTGCAGTCTGGACGCACTGGAGATGCTGCATATGAAACGGGCGCAGTCCTCGGTCATCGTGGGAGGGTTTTCGGCAGGGGGTGGCTGTGCACTGTGGATGTTCCAGATCCACGCTTGTTTCTCAGCACGAAAGTTGTCCTGTCACTACCAGCGTCCACGACACTCTTCCGACAAACCGTCTCTGCGACCTGGATGCTCGACACCGCACAACTCCAAGGGCAGCCCACAGTGCCTACCTTCCCCCCCACACTCGCGGATCTCAGTAGAAATACGTCTGTCATATCATCTTCCTCCGACTCCGAGACGAGCACGACCACCATCCTCACACCCCGACCACGGCCGACTCGCACCTTTTCGTCTCCCCGCTCGCGCAGTCCACATTCACCGAATTCGCACTCCGTTCGACCGCCCCCTGCCTACCTGACGAGGGAGCTGGGCGTGTCGGACGGGACAGAGAATCGGGATCTCGCTCCCGAGTCCGTCTTGGTCCCCAGACATGGCCACCCGCGCTCCAAATCGCGCAAACCCTCAAGGTCGCAAAACCCGTCTGCAAACACGCGTCTGTCGGCACAGGATTTCGTGTTTGGAGACACCCTTGGAGAGGGATCGTATTCCACTGTGCGTACGGCGGGCGTGCGCGATTGTTCCTGTGGCCACGCTGACGGGTAATATGTAATATGTCACGTTCTACAGGTGATGCGGGCGCGATACGCCCGCAGCGGACAAGAATATGCTATCAAGATTCTAGACAAGAATCACCTGATTCGCAAAGAGAAGATGCTAGTGGCACTTGCGGAGAAGACCACGCTCGTGAAACTCGGGGCTGGACACCCGGGTATTATCCACCTACACTGGACGTTTCAGGATGAGTGGAGTCTGTGTACGTCTTCCGTTGGAGTGATCGGTCAGCGGCTGACGGAGCGACGTAGTCTTTGTGCTCGATCTTGCACCAAATGGCGAGATGCAATCGCGGATATCGCGGCTTGGATCGCTGTCGTTGGCGTGCGCGAGGTATTATACAGCGCAGATCGTCGATGCTATCGAGTACATGCACGACAAGGATGTTATCCATAGGTACGCCCCTCCCATCCCGGACTGTGACATAAGCACCCATTTCGGAACGCCCTCCAATCACAGAGATCTTAAACCGGAGAATCTCCTCCTTGACAGCGAGTTCCGGATAAAGATTACCGATTTCGGAACAGGCAAGATCCTTGAAAACGGCCGTGCGTTGTCCCCTCCCCGTTGGTCAGCTGCTGTCTGCTCACCTCAACCCGCGGGATTGCAGAAGAACGCGCTAATTCATTCGTTGGGACTGCCCAGTACGTCTCTCCGGAGCTCTTGGAACGCAACGAGACATCCAAGAGGTAAGCGGGCGCTTGTTCTCTACCCGTTTCGGAGATTTGACATCTTTCCATAGCTCCGACCTATGGTCGCTTGGTTGCATCGTCTTCCAGATGATCGCGGGCAGATTCGCCTTCCAGGGACTGTCTGAGTACCTCACGTGGCAGAAGATCAAGTCCCTGGACTATTCTTTTCCTGAAGGTTTCGACGAAGACGCCAAGGATTTCGTAAGCAACCTTCTGGTTTGTCATTATCGCGTTCCCTCTTTATCCGCGACTTGACCCTCCTACCTCACTAAATATAGGTCCGAGATCCCCTGCAGAGGCTCGGCGCATCCCGAACACCGTCCTCGCCGTCGCCCCTTCGTGCCCATCCTTTCCTCGCTTCTGTCAACTGGAACACCCTCTGGACAGATCCACCGCCTCCACTAGAGCCTGGCCTCGTAAAGAAAGAGCCCGTCAACCGGACACGTCTGTTAGACGGAGACGGGGAGGACTCACAGTGGGATGATGTCGGTGTGAAATGGGATGCGCTTGTTGGTGCAGAGGACGACGTCGATGGAGGCGAGACAGAGGGTACAATGGTAGACGACAGCCGAGTTGCTGCGGCGCACGAGGGCCGTCCACCAGTCGATGGTGATGGGATAGCGTGGGCAGAGGACGCCCACGGCGCAGAGTTTGAGAGATATAAGCTCAAGGACATGAGCACGTTTAGACGCGCATCGCGCATCGTGGAGGAGGTCGGGCCCACAGGGGAACTCCCGGATTATACCCTCACGATTGCTAATGGTGATACTCCCGTTGAATCGACTCCGGCTGTGGAGAACGCGAATGGGACCGACGACCTCGCCAAGGTGGACAAGGAAGCGGACAAGGAGTCACCCTTACTTTCCACCATACCCCAGATCTCAAAGTTGTCCTTGACACCGATCCCAATACCCATTCCTTCGACTCCACACAACGGCAACCCACCGGGATCGGGTACCAGTTCCTCCGACGGTAGCTTGGTTGACAGGTCAAGCATCGTTGCCGCAATCACTTCTCAAGAACTCGAAAGAGGGCGTACCAGAGCATTGACACCAGTACAGGGCAACGGACGACTGCGTGAAGTGGACTTGTAAGCTCGACTGCTCTTCGCACTCCTCGATGCAACGAACTGACGCCATATTAGCTCGTCGTTGCTTCTTCCTGGAGAAGTTATTCTCTTTGACACACGTGTTGAGGCTCGCTCTCCAAAGCGGCGAGGGAGCAAGCTGAGGCTTCCGATCAGCGTGTCGCCTATCCGACCAAAGACGAGGCAGTTGTTGCTGACGACACACCGGCTATTGTGCGTCAAGCAGAGAGCAGAGGGAGATGTCGGTTTGAAGTCGGAGCTGAGTTTGAGGAAAGGCATTAGCGCGAGCTCGGGCACAGAGAAACCCAAGGAGAAAGACAAGGAGAAAGAGGCCAAGTCGATAGTCGAAAGTGCAGAAAGGAAGAGCGAGAGAGAGTTTGTCGTCTTGACGGTGCGTTTATCCTTTTCTGCGCAGTGCCCGTTCGCTTTTCGTGTGCTAACGCGGTGCATATAGTCGACGAAATCGCAGACATATGCTGCCGAATCGAGTACTGTCGCGTCACAGTGGGTAGAGAAGATCAACACTGCGTTGGGCCTGCCTCGTTCCCCGATATGACCACACCATGAATGCAATTACCCATGTCTTTTTCTGTCTCCAAAGGACCATTCCCCACCATCTTCATCAACATGGCTCACCACACACTCATCTGTCTATGCACTCGTGATCATCCTCCCCTGTCCTTTTGTTGCTCGGCACCTCTTTATGTGACATTTACTCGCTCTGGGTTTGTTGGTTTTTTAATAGGTTGGCTCTTTCCAGGAGCATTGCTTTTATACTGCGGCATAGACATTTTTCGGCATGGTCCCAGGCTCGCACGGACTTGGTTGGCTTGGGGATGGCAGACAATATGTACCTTGTCAAGTTGTATCGGTGGGTTGTTCGCCTTACATTAATCACAGACTTTTTGGTTTCCACGAGTGATGAAATTCTTTCGAGTTGTGAGTCGCCTACGACGATACAACGTTTAGTTTTCGTCTCCTGGAAAAAATGCTTCCCTCTTGGCCAGTTGATTCAGGACCACTAGATCTGAAGCGCGCTGTGCTTGACGACGTTCACCCTTGCACCACCTTCATCATCCGCAAAGACGGCTACTATCCTTGCTGTGGAACCATAAGCTGTCACTGCAATGCTGCGCACGCTTATACATCCAGAGCTTCACCGGGATCGGTCGGATCCAAGTACATTTTGTTGAATCACACTTGAAGAAAACGGTCCAGCCTGACGCGTGCCAGCAACGTTGGTAGACGAGTCGATCTGGCAAGTGCCGCGCCACCTCTATTTCCAAAAGTGTAGCTTAGAGTCGGCGTAAGGACCTTGTCCGTCGCCACCAATCCCGGCGGTCCGTCCTAGATCAGGTGACAGCGTGCTGCGTAGAAGGGAATCCTGTTCTTGTTGTGAGGCACACGCGCACAGGTTCGAATCGCACATCTTATTAGTACTTGTGCCGATCGTTTCTTGCTCGCTTTCGTCGCCAGGTTCATTCCGGCGTGTGCAGTTGGCCGCGCACGTTCCGCTGTAGGTAAAGATCGAGGTACTGGGAGTTGACTGATTGGCTGATCGGTGGCCAGAGCCGAGGCTCGCGAACGACCGACACCAGGCTGCCCGTGAACCCAAACTCAACACGAGGCCGGGTAGCTTAGACTATAACCGTCCAGTAGGGAGCCATGGCGCACCCGCTTATCATTGTATTAATCTACTCCTCTACAGCACATCACGAACCAGGCGAGGCAGTGGCGCCTCGGAGAACGAACGCCGTGCCTCTCGTCGCGACGGCGCCAGCATTTGTCTGGATTGGGCACATTGAGCGGTGCCCCAGGGGCTATAATATCAACCCTGCCATTCGCGACACTTGGTATCCGCAGCTATACCCCAGATCACCATCCACACCATGTCGGCTCCAGACCCGTTACCTCAATATAGTACACTACAAGGCCATGTGGCTCCTCCAACGACTTATACAGTCGGCCGGCATCGAACGCACCCGCTTGTAGAGGCTCGGCACCTCAGAGGGCATCTCGCCCTCTTACACGCTTTTGATACCCTCCGACGTGACGTGGAATCTGGAGATGTATCACGTTTTCCACAAGACGTACGTACCATGGACGTGGAAACACGTTGGGGGTGGTTCGTGAGTCTTGCGGTGGAAAGGTAGGATCTCGGACTCTCTCCACTCCGCAGGAAAGAGAATGAATGCTATTCACAGGTTTCGACGGTGGTGTGTTAGCGTTCGTGATGTGCGGGCCGGCACTATCGAGAATACCCTGCCTCCGATCGACGTCGTGATGGTTTGGCACGCATATCTTCTCAACCCGATGTATGTGCACGAAAACGCGTGTTTCGGATGCTTGCTGATATACTCGGTTAGTTGGTATGCTGAAGATACTATGCGCGTGCCAACGCTCTCATCTTTGCCACAATATACGGAATACCTGACCGTTCACCTCGCAAGTAGTCGCAGTCATCCTAGATGTTCATCTAAGTTGATCGAACCTTCGCAGGATTCTCCCGAGCTGCTCACGAATTGGCCGCATCCCGATCGAGCGCAATTCTGGCGGGACAAAACGATGACACCATATGACCCTTTTGACTCTGCGAGGGTGTTGACGGACGTAACACTTCAGTGCCCTCATTGCGAATTCTGGACACCAGTTCGTGAGTGCCTGTGTTTTGCGTCGTCATGTGTGGCAGCTCGCTGAGTCACCATCAGCGATTCTCGCGCCAGAGGGCAGGGGGTATGCGCAGAGTAAATTTGCAGCTATCTGTTCTTTTTGTAGCGGGATAATCACCAAGGAGTTACTCGGTCTCTTCAAGTTCGCGAAAGACATTGTGATGGAGGAAAGTGATGGGCTAGTGGCATTCCTCGCGTGAGTCGTTCTATTGAACTCGATGCCATCATCGATATAAACGATTTGTATGGACCTACATTTTTACGATTCCAGGGGGACACTTCATTCACGAGACGAAATGAGTGACACCCATCGTGCATCACTGATCAAAAACCGAGTGAGGTCTAGGATAAAAGCATTTTCTGGTCGATCTTCGACGTCGGGCCGCCCAATCCCAGCAAAGGATGTCATGGACGCGTTGGATTACTCTGCATCCAAGTTCTCCGCCAAACTAAAGGAATCCCTTATCGCCAGAATGTATGTTGTTGCACGCATTCTGCTAGCGCTGGTGTAATCATCCATTTATCAGAACAAACCGAATACTTCACGCTTATTCGGACGATAGGCCATTTTCGATCGAGCTCGTCGGTGCAGTCCGTCGTTGTGCCCTTTTCATTTCTTCAATCTAAACAGACGACCAGGTCTTGCGTCAGGGTTCGTTCGTGCGCAAGATGGCCGAGCTTGGTTGGACACATCCGGGTTTCCTTTCGGACAGTGATGGAGCGATCATCCTAGAGCATTGTGTGGCAAGATACCATGCGTACGACGTTCGCACCAACACTTTCTTATTGCCCTGCTCATCACATGTCCAGCTATCTGAACCTTATTGCTGGTTCACCTGGGTCCTTCTTCGTCCCGACACTCGACATTGATCTTGCGTGGCACACACACCAGCTCATGGCCGATCGGTACCAAAAAGACTGTAAAAGGCTGGTTGGTCGGTATGTCGATCAGTGAGTACAAGCATGCCATCCATGAAGATCGCGTGTTCACCGGAATGGCCGGTTCCCACCCCCAGCGATGACAAAGTTGAGGAAAACCACCTTGCCACAGCGTTCGACGTCACCTGCCGTGCTTGGATCGTACGTCGCGCAACCTCTACGCGGGATCCAGAAATACACTGACATGCAACCATCGTTGTAGGATCGATACAAAGTCCCGTACACCTACTGTGGGTGCCCACATCCAGGCACGACTCTCAGCCAACGCGTACGACGTGTCTTGGAGGGAAATCAACCCCCGGATACGGTGCTCCAGCCACCGGCCACAGCGACGCCCGGCACCCACCCAAGCGACCACAACGCAGTCTTCCCTATGCACCACCACCGATCGTCAATGAACGCGCGTGAACGTCGACGGGAAAAGCTAGAACGTCGACGCCTCCGGGAAGCGCGTGAAGCTTCCCAAGGTACAAGCGATCTGGGTACGCGACGGAGGAGCCGTGACCATCCGGAGCCATTTCTGTATCCCATTCCGCTGTATTATGTGCCGATCGCTGGGTGCGCTATTGGTGTTGGGGGCGTTGTGGGCGGTGGTGCTCCGTTCGTGGGTGGCCAGTGTGCTGCTGTATGTGGTTTGTTCGTGTCATCGTTTCTGGGTTGCTCATTCACTGTTATATCAAGGGTGTTGGAGGTAGCTGTGGTTTCGGGTCTGCTGGCTGTGGTGGGTCTGCTTGTGGAGGTGGAGGTGGGGGCGGCGGTGGTTGCGGCGGCGGTGGGGGTGGTGGATGTGGTGGTGGTGGTGGTGGATGTGGTGGTGGGAGTTGATCAAATCCTGGAAGACTGTTTGGATGGCCTTGTAACAACCATATTATCTTGTGACCTCAATTCATCATGTGTCTAAGGTTTGTTTACTACATCAAGACGCAGCATGAATTTGGGCCTATGACCCAAGTGTAGATCTGGGAGGTGTTGTGCGGATTCGGGACTCCTTGGCATCTACGTCGGTTTCACCCATCGTCGAAGCAATCTCACCCCCGGAATCTCCTCGAGACGCGGAGAGGATCACTTTGCCGTCGCGACGAGGGTAAGATGTGAGTAAATAGGCACGCTGGTACGCATCTGCTCGGTACCTCGCTCATCCACCCAGCCATTGCCGGTGGGCGTCGAGCGTGGTCTTGACCGACGTCAAGTAGAGTATCTACCGTGTTTCAACTACATTGCTATATAATGTGCCATTCACGCCCACACAATAAGGCCAGTTCATACGAGCTTGACGCCACCCCCGGTCGCGATCCTTCCACGATGAAACGCCAGCGCGTGCTCCACGGCGTCCATCAGAGGTTTCATAGCCTGTGTCACGTCATAAATAAAAAATCGCACGACACAATGAGGGGAATGCAAGAAACAGAGTGAAGAGAAGTATCCACTCACGACAACCACCCTATTTCCCTCCACGCCCTCCAGGACGGCAGCTCTCACCAGCGCGTCGACCTTTTCGTGCGTCTTACCGAGGTACCCTGCCATCTTGGCTGCCTTTGCCGACCGCTGTGCTGCGGTGGAGGTCGGTGTAGGGAGGTCGGCAGGGGGCGGATATATCGACGTCCAGAATTGTCGGAGGAATTCGTTTGCGGCCGTTTGACACGTCGTAAGTTGGCGGAAGAGGCCAGGAGGAAAATCGGCTGTCAAGGGCACGGCGATAAAAAACGGGAGAAGAGGTATAGCTACGATACACGTACATTTGTTCGCCTTGGTGTCTAGCCGCGCGGCGACGTTCTGCGTCATGGACAACAATGCTGCATCGCCGGATTTTCTGTCTATCTTCAGCTGCCAAGTCCCCGTTGATCAGTCGAACGCCAACGTATAAACAGAAACATACTTGACTGAACCTGCCTTCCCATCCATTCACTCCGTTCACAATTTCCTTCAACGCGTTCTGTACGTCGGTTAATTCACTCGAACCCTCTACCCCGCCGCTCGCTCCCCCTACTCTGCCCAGCTGCCCTTCGAAATACCGTTGTCGATCTTGCATTTCGAGAAGAATACCAGGAGACGACTCGTGATCTTGGAGGTCGTAGTATTCAATTTCAGAAAAGGAACCCTGTGCACACCTAAGTAGACGATGCGTGGAATTGGAGGAAATAGTTTCACCTCTCCGTCCCCACCGTCCACCCGTCGTCGCTTACTGCGTGGTACATCTCCTCTAGTGACAGAAGAACTCATGAGGGAAGCGTTTTTTAGAGGCAAGCATAACTTACAGCGCGGAATTAAGCAATCTCTCTGAATGCTCATTGAATTTGCGAATGAGCGGGAGTGCACCGCGCTGACGACCAGCCTGCATGGTGATATCTCTCTCGTTTCCCGTCTATGCGTGATGCGTTAGTACCACCACCAGCGAAACGCCTTAGCCCACCTCCCCGTGATCCTCGAGCGTAGCACCGAGGCTGATGTACAAATCTGATACATCGTCCCTCGGCCGTCTTGGTTCCAATTCTAGTCCGATCTGAGCATAAGTCTCTAACCGTAATGCAACAATGTCGACCAACCGTCGTCATCTTTTTCGAGATACTTGTCAAATATCGGGTCCTCTTTGACGACGTGCTGCGTGGCTGAAGACCGTATAGAGGCCCGATGTGCGTTGAACAGCTTGCTCTGAAAGTAGCGTTTCCAGAACTCGGCTTCAGAGAGCTGGACACAGGTCAACGCTGCACGGGGACGCGTGTAAGAACAATAGCAATAGGCGTCACCTTGTTTGGCACATTATCGTTATATGCTTTCGCCACCACTGGAAACTCCTCGAAGATGTCGTGGACGAGCTGAGGTGTGATGACAATTTTGATTTCGCCGCCCTCTACCGTTTGTGGGCGAGGATCTACAAGCTTACCCGGACGGCCGCGTTTCTGACTCTCTGTTGCTGCCTCTGCAAGCAGGAGGTGCTACGTATGCCAACCGGCGAGGTAACAAAAGTCGGATCACAACACGAGACAGTAAAACAAACACGCACGCACCTCTCTCCCCTCCCAGAATTCCGCCTCTGTGATCTGACCGGCCAGGACGAGTTCCTTGTGCAACGCCAGCAACTCTGGATTCTCCAGCAGAACCCTCTTTCTCAATCGAAATTCCGTCGCCGCGTCTTGTCCCGAAAGAACGGGTGTCCTTCCATCGCTCACGACAGAGGTGGCGCGGGAGGTCGAGGCTCTCGACGCAGGAAGCGCGGCAGTGACAGGCCGTTTTGGCGTCTGCGCCGGTGCAGCAGCAGCCCCTCCGTTCGTCACAGCGGCCGGGGCGCCACCGCTGCGATTGCGGCTGATGATGTTGGTCAGTTCTTGCTTGAAGATCTCCCTCTCCGAATAGGCTTCCTGCGGTGTCGCCGTGAACGTGAAGTTGTGTCCCGCATCGTCGTTGACGAGTCCGAGCTTCAATCGAACTTGGGAGGCGCCTTCTTTGCTGCAGAAGAGCGCTGTGGGTGGGTGAGCAGCGAGCATGCGCGCGGAACCGTGTCTGCTTACAGGCGGCGTCCTGGTGGGGTACGCGTACGGAAGGGGCCTTTTTACCGTCCTGCGTCCATTGAAGGTGGCCGTCCGTGAGTTCGAGCGTGCCAGGCAGCTTCTTGTAGGACGCCTTCGCTGTGCAGACGATGGCCGGCATGCGGTCTACCAGGGGACGGGACGGCGACCTGTCAAACACCTTGCACAGCCATCACTTAGTAGATCTCGCCATTATCTTGCATCACTCACTCCCAATCACCATGACCTCGACCAAGAAACAACTCGTCGTTTTCGACTTTGACTGGCCAGTCTCTCACAATAACATGACATCCAGATCTGATGCCCCACCAGGTCCATGGCAGACCAAGACTCCGACCGCTGGGTCTTTGAAGTCCTCGCGCCCGACATTCGCAGAAAAATGAGGGATCGCACACGAGAGCCCGGGCAAACCGTGCAATGGACGGACCTCGTGTGAGACCAGCACCCTCCGCCGTCTTCTCGCGTCTAACGTCCTTTGCTTCCGTGCTCTCAAAGCGCTGAATGTCTGCGCGAACTGTCTCATCCCGAACGTGGCGTACACAAGCCCGATATCGAGCACGCCCTCCGCCAGATCCCGTTCGTGAGTCTCTCTCTTCCGTTTGATCCACGTGCTGGTCGCGATATCGATACCGCCTTTAGCACCCTGCCATGAAGCGCGGCATTCAGCACCTCAAAGACCCTAACAGCCTCGACACCACCCTCTTCATCCTCTCCAACGCCAACACCTTTTTCATCAACACCATCCTCCAGGTACGTCTTCGTTCTCCCCCACACCCAGACGTAGTTGATCGTGTGCCCTAGCACCAAGGCATCCGAGAATGCTTTGACACCATCATCACCAACCCCGCCGACTTTACCTCCGAAAACCCACACCGCCTCGTCCTCCGTCGGCGCGTCGGCCCCGACGACCCACCTCACAACTGTCAAGTCGGATGTGAGGAAAACATGTGCAAAGGTACGTCCACGTTTACGTTACCCTTCCACGCGCCTGATCCCTCCCCCTCCTGGGCGAAAGGTCAAGAACTCGCACGCTACCTCGACGCCCACCGTGAATCCAACACCGAATTCGGTCGGGTCATCTACATTGGTGACGGGAACAACGACTTTTGTCCCGTCTTGCGTCTCAGGAGGTACGTCCCCCCTACCCTCCCTTCCTATCCTCTACTCTGGCGCGGCGCGAGACCCACACCCCCCTCCCAGCCAAGACGTCGTCCTCTGCCGCCGTTTCCGCGGCCTCGAACACAGAATCGCAGGCGAACGCGCCAAGGGCCCATCTTCCCGCCTCTCATGTACCGTCGAATACTGGTCGGGCGCGTGGGAAGTCGAGGAAAAGTTTAAACTGTACGCCAAGAGCACGTCGTTGGGTGCCATCAACTAGACCCCCCCGAAATTATTCTAGAGGTTCGGGCGGGGAAAGATGCTTGCACGTGTAGAACTATATATTCACGCTGATCTCTCTCCAGCTTCGCTAGCATCGACAAGGGTTATATTCGTCTCTATTTAGTTAACTTGCTGAAATTGAAGTGATATCTGAGAACTGTACATACTAGTATAATGTGGGTGTAATGTCATGTACAAAGGTATATATGTGTTCAAGAAGTTGTTGCTGCAAAGCTGTTTAGAGCTTGTTCAGGAACAACTTTTGTTGTTTGGATTTGTATAGTTTGGTCACGAAAAGTGTGCATCACACAGCGGCTAGATCAATATTTGGCATAGGCCTAAATGTTGAGATATATGTATCACCAAATATCAAGATTAGTTTCCAGTTCTGTCGACGGCCAAATTTGATGTTTCGCCTGCCGACCAGATGTGCGTCGAATCTTAAACTTTGTGCGCAGGTTTCATCTTGCCAAATATGTGAAACTAAATAGAAAGTATTGTTGCCAAAGAAACGTGCATCAAAACTCGGAACTTAGTGTGCACATTTAGTATGCGTTGGTATTTAGAGTTTCGGCGCCATCTGTACAGGGGTCCAAACTCAATGTATGGTCAAGCGTATGGAAATCTTTTATTCTTCAAATTTACTCTCTGAATAAATGTGGATCAAAAGTATGAAGTTTTGAGTGCACCAAAACTCATTGCCCAGAGTTGGTGCCCATGTAGAGCATGGCCAGTGGCAGGTCATTGGTCGGCGACAACGTCAAATAAACTCTTTCGAACAATGGCAATTGAACAACAGAGGAAACTAAACCAAGGTAGAAACCTGACTGCAAGTGGCAAGCTGAATACTAGGTATATGGTATATGTATGTACAGTGGCTCAAAAAACTGTCTGCATGTTTGCACATTTTCACCTAAAGCTGATATCCTGCAACAACCCTAACCTATACTGTCATTATGTTAGTGTATGAAATATAGTACTCACCATTGGCTTTCTATAGCATCAAGGATCAAGGAGATTGGTTGTGATTTGATGACATGGCAACCATTTCAAAATGATAACTCATTCGGACAGTTTTTTGACTTTAGATTTTGATTACATATATTAGACCCTAGCATGCTGTAAAGTAATTACATACCTTTGATAATGCTTCTATTATGTCACCTTTATGTAATTACATCCGCCCTCACTATATAAGCCCTAT